>ML790690.1:51191-64847 GCA_009831015.1 Picea engelmannii | reverse complement strand
TTGAATTTTTGAGTTTTTGAACCATTTCTCATTGGTGGATGGAATTCCTATGGCTTCACTCTCAAACTCCTTTGTTACCTCTAACTGGGTATCGCCAATTTTCTCTCTACATCCATTGAAAGTCTGTGCAAAATCCCTTACTACCTGAAGGTTATGGACTTTGAACCTTTTAAGAAAGGCACATTAGCCTTGACTTTTTAAATCCTCGACTGCATCGTCGTGTGATAGAAATTCTTGACAGCCATTGGGTTCCAAACGCACAACAGGAGCCATAACAAACGTGACTAGAATGTAATAGGGAAGACTCAAAACGGTTGTAGGTTTAGATAGAAGGGGCGATAGGAACATATCTGAATGGATAACGAGGAACAAACCATAATGAAGGTTGTGTGTTATCATATCATGAACATTGAGGGTTTGTTCGTAGAGATTTACCATTCCTGGTAATGAAAGTTTGTCACAGATAATTCGATAACCTATACCCGTAATGAGAGGCTCATTAGTTCATTGTGACAACAAGGTGAGTTAAGTACAGAGTATAGTAGTTGTGCATTGATTAACATGACTACTAGAACGACTATTGTTTTTTGAAAAGGGTTTAAATATATCAAAACAAAAAAAAAATCCCCATAATTCAAATGCAAGCCAAACTTAGCATATAAAATTTATATCAATATCCAAAACGTTCAAAGATAAGTCAATCAAGTGTTGGATTTAAATTGGATATAAGCATGATGACCCTTAAAAGGAATGCCTTGTATAGAAATATAATATGTAGCTAAGTTTTCTTGTTTGATTCATGCTTTCAGTCATGAATCAAACATAAAACACAACGAAAATGCAAACTTAAAGAATTAATGAAAACCTTATCTAAACCAGTAATCATCTCAAAATGATAATATTTACAATATGAGGTGAAGGCAGCTACAAAAAATGTAATTTCTTGTTCAAATAATGAAATCGTGTAGGGTTGCCAACACAACCGCAAAAATTCCACCAGAAGAACCAGCAGATCTTGAAGAGGGGGGTGCCTTTTTCATTCATAGATGTGAGTGAAGGGGACCCCACTACATTTTATTATTGATAGAAAAATCTAGAGGAAACTCATATCAACATAGGTCATCAAACATTTGGGATTGTCTTCAACACCACACCTGTAGCCACAGTACATCGAGTGGCCTTTCCAAGGATGAGACCTCTCTGTCAACCAACAATGATAATTTTCATATGACATCTGCCCTTCAAGGATGAAGTATTATGTGATGTTTCCCCATTGGATTTTTGTGATGTTTTATTAGGCAAGCCATATATGTGGAAGTGCCATGTTATTTATGAGTCTCAACCCCATAGTGTCATTGTTACTCTGGGGATCATCTCTACAGGATACCATAGGTAGTTCCAACTACTGTCCCACCTAAACAATGACGCAAGGTAGTATCTCATACTACAAAATCCAACTTCTTCACAGTCTATTCAAAAGGTGAACAAAAGAACACTGCAACCACTGCAGCCTTAGTCCAAGCACCTTCTATCCAACATAATAAGGTCAACACGATTGAAGAAAAGAGCAAGGATTTATTCTTCCCATAGTCATCTCATGTATCTGGACTGGTTAAAAAGTGCCAACCCTTCTAGACACAAGTTCCTGACAGCCTTCAACAAGCTAAGCAACGCAACTTCTCCAACAAGGAAAGCAACTCATCATGATGCAGATTCAAAAAAACATTTCCCCTCACCCTCGGGAACTCAACGCAATGGAGACCATTTCTTCTTGAGGAGTTAGTATTGATCCAGGTGGATATTTGTGGCCACCCATCTATTCCAACTGGCTCAAAGCAGACTTCTGGAAATTTACTATTTTTAGCATCTTTTCAGCTCCTAAACTTTCAGGGCCATTTTGAGGGCATAAATGAATTTTTTCAGGATATAGCACCTTATATATATATATATATATATAGGCTTTGATTGAGCCCCTGAAATGAATCTCCTCGACAATAAATTCCCAACGAGCTATCATGCACCCCAAACGGAGATTGTATGCCAAAGTTACACCTTCGGGAAGTTGATACACCAAACTACCCAAAATGAGGTCCACAACATTGTTGGCTTTTCATCTTCCAGGGTTAGGGTTTTGGATTTTGTTTATGGTAAAAATGTATTTAGAGCCTCATTGTAATCGTGTTCTTTCGAATGTGAATAGTCTTCACATCTCTTCTCAAAGATAAGATGCCACCATTCTAGTGAGTCTTTCACTCTGTATTTTTATAGTTTTGTACATTTCACTCATTAATAGAAATTGTGCATTACTGTATCTCTGTGTTTATGGTTGCATCTCTGATATATTTATGTTATATTATTGAATATCTGATATATCTCTATACATTTATTTATTATATCTCTGCTCTCATTTCATGCCGAAAATGAATTAGTGGTATCAGAACAGGCTGTTCTTGATCGTTTTTTCAGTGCATATCCCCGACAAGGTCCGAGTATATAAAGTTGGGTATCGAGCTTGTGTCTCTTGAGGAAAATATCTCCCGCACGACCAATAAAACCTCCATGTCGGAAGAAAAGAAAAATGGCAGACCATACGATTATATTAATCTGTTGATTGAGCAAGCTCTCACGTGACAAAGGGATGAAATGATGGAGAATTTTACCCACATCCTTCAACACCTCTCGATAAAAACCGACGCATCTTCATCAAGAGGCCACTTTGGAGGAACCTCACCTTTCAAGGTACAAGTTAATTTTGATATCCTTGTATTTGAAGGACAGATAGATATAGATGCCCTAAAAAAATGGTTAAATATGCTAGCAGTTTATTTCTCTATTCACAATTTTTTCCTATAGGGAAAAGATCACCTTCACACTCCTTAAATATCTCCCCCATGTCAAACATTGTTGTGAAACTTACTGGGAGAAAATTTCCATGGATCACTCTGGAATATATGGGGTCGATCCCACTTGGGATGTTTTTGTCGATGAGGTCAAGGAACAATATTACCCTCTTGGAAACTATGATGGCCAATACATGAGATGGACCACACTGCGGCAAGAGAGGGGCCAAGCAACTAGAAAGTTATTTCTATGTTCACAATTTTTTTCGATAGGGAAAAGATCACCTTTGCACTCCTTAAAGCTCTCCCCCATTGCAAGAATTTGGTGGGAAACTTACTGGGAGAAAATTTCCATAGAGGAGTCTGGAATATATGGGGTCAAGAGCAGTTGAGATTTTTTGTGGATGCAGTCAAGGAAAAATATTACCCTCTTGGAAACTATGATGACTAATACATGAGATGGACCACACTATGGCAAGAGAGGAGCCAAGAAGTGTCATATTTCACCAATACCTTCCATACCTTGTGCAAAAATATGGTTATCAAAGACTCTGAGGGACATCTAGTTCTGAAATATTGTGGGGCTCTACACAGATACATACAAACTGAAATGGATTTTTTGTATATCTCATCACTGGGTCTTTCTTATTAATATGCTCTTGAAATCGAGAAAAAATTTAGGCACCAGAACAAGAGGGAGTTCAGGTCTACAAATCCGCAACAACCAAAGTATGGTAAAGATGACCCTAATAACCGGCCTTCAGAAAACTAGTCCAAGCCACAGGAAAATAAGGGTAATGGAAAGACGAAGAAGGACCTTGGAAAATGGTGGGATTTACACAAAATCCCTTGGAATAACACTGATGAATTTCGCTCAAAACTTTTATTTCTAGCCGAGGTCAAAGACAAGGAGTAGAACCCTGATTCAGAATTTTATTCAGAAAATAATGGGAGAAGACAAATCATCGATGCAAACCCCACTGCTATTGTCGCAACTGCAACAATTCAACTAGAATAACCAACAGATCTTGAAGAGGGGGAGCATCTTCTTCATTCACATAAGTGGGTGAAGGGGACCCTGCTGCATTTTATTGTTGTTTGCACCCTCTTCGTCACCTTGGTGAGAAAATAAGAGGTGCTTACATGCCCAGTTGGGTCTTGCTGAGCATGACAGCTGTAGAGGAAAGAGTTAGAGAAATAAAAACAAAACTATAAGAAAGAATTAAACTAAAACAAACTAAAATTATAATCATATGGATATAGAGATAACAAAACACAAAAAGACTAATATCACCAATGTTTTTAGGCTGATCTATTGATGAAATCAAAGAACAATGAAGAAAGGGGACTATGAGTCCCTTCTTCCTCCAAAGGAAGGATCTTGGACCCTCACAAACTTTCTCTCCTTACAACAAGAAAAATAAAAATGGTGATGAAAGAACTCCTATGAAAATCCACTCAATGGAGAGGTGGATTGCTCAATGAAATGGTGCCAAAATGATCTTGTCAAGGATGGAGTCCTTAAAACAATATAGGCAACATAAAATTGCATGAAATTCCTTGAGAAAATGAGGTTTCTTCATGGCTTTTTATAGAATTGCATTGGGTTAATGTGTAACTCCTTTGTAGTGTGAAAAGAGGCTCTTTAGGGCTTTATTAGGTCTTTGACCAGCCTACCATGCGGATTTAGCTCATATTTGAGGGTCAAATCGGCTTGGGAGATGATCCATAAGTGGTTGGGAGGCTGACCAATTCAATAAATGCATCGTTTAGCAGGTGCACGGGTTTTTGCGCCAACAGCCGCGCATCGTGTGCGTATGCGCGCATGGTACATTCATGTTTTGCGCATGTGCGCACACACCCAATTGTTGTAAAGCGCTCTTCAATTTTTACTACTTTGTATAGTTTTTGACCTTTTTGGAATGCTATGAAATTAATTCATTTCCATGAATGACTTCATTACTGTTTGACGATGCTGAGTTCTTGTTGCCATGTGCGGACGAAATTTCAGTGATAACAGATGCCCCTTGATGGATGAGGTTAGGAGCATACCTATAGCCGAAATCCATCAATGTTTCTTCTACTGAGAATGTTGTTGTAAGGGAGAGCAATAGTGGGATCATTCAGAGCGATCCGTTGGAGAAAAAAGGAATCGGTAGGACCCGACCTTCTGATAGTTGTGCAAAAAAGAGAAAACTGTGTACAAATGAGGTGGGCATGCCCCATGCTCGTGTGATGTAACTCTGAAAAAAGATGACGGAAGTGTTGGTGTAGACAACTGCAGCGCCCTCGGGGGCGGTGATGATAAAGGCAGAAGACAATTCTGCAAAGGAACATACTCTGAACAATACGCAATGATCACGGTAATAAGCAGCAGTGATGATGGGGGCATTGATAGCCCTACCAAGTTCAGAGGTCTTCGGCAAATGGTAAAAATAATTGCAATAGTCGCAAAGTAAGACCCACCATAACACGAGAAAGTGTTGGAATCGAATGTTATGGGGGCCAACGACAGCAGGGAGCAATGGTGTTTCACCCTGTACCATCCGAGATCTCTCATTGAATGGAGAATGAGAATCAAGATACCGTCACCCTTCTGGAAAATTGTGCTGATGTCAACAAAAGGGGAACGCAACTCCCAGAAGAAAAGGGCTTCATGGAATCTACTGAGGTGAGGAAGTGGCAGAGGTACATGGACAAAGTCAAGAAGTGGGAAGACTCAAGACTGCCCTTGGTTGGAGGATGTATGAGATAAAAAGTGGTCGCAACCGTGTAACAAGGTCGAGTGTCAGGGGAGCGACAAGACCGGTGATAAGTTGTGCCAGAGGCGGGACAAGGTGAACAAATTCAGAGGGTATAGGTAAGTGACCTATGGAGTACTCTAAATATATGGACGATGCCGGCAAGGGTAGATGATAAGTAATGCTCCAACCAAGGGTGACATGGGTTGCGTGTGGCCAAAAAGGAAGCAAGACGCCAACAGTGACGAAAAAAAAGAAAATGTAATGACTGAAAATAAAGGCGTTTGTACAATAAATAACGAATAATTTGGGGGAAAATGTACAAATACAGAAACAGGTGCCCCAGTGTGATATGAGTGGCCCACATAGGGAATAATGTACTTGGAAGACTGATGAAGGGTGGTAGCCCCATTGGTGAGTTTCTGTATGAGGTAGGTGAAATGAGGGTAGGTTCGCAAATGGGAAAACTGATTGTGGATGAAATGGAGGGTTCATGATACTGCGGAGGTGCAGGTAAAAAATAGAACCGTAAAGAGATAATCTGGGAGTCCATGTGGGAAAGCTAGCAAAATGAGGAGAAGGAGTATGTGGTTGATTCACGACATGTTTAAAAGACTATCGGGACTCCCATCCCTAAAGGGTAATGACGAACAACATGAGTTTCAAAAAGTGCCAAAAGGTGCTATGAATGGGACAACTCATGTGGGTAAGAATGCTACTGGGTAACAGTACCGAAGATGCAAATGGAGGCGTGGGTACTGCAGAGTCAGGAATGGAGATCCTAGAGGTAAACATCAGAGGGTGTGACTGGAAATGAAAGTGCGATACAGCGGGAAAGACTACATGCCAGTGCTGAGTATATACTTGAAGGGGTGATGTCGAGGGGTGAGGAGAAAGTACATGCACATATGAGAAACAAATACCCACAAGTGAACAATATCTAAAGAGAATCAAATATATGAGCATGTATTAGATAAATGTGACAATGCGCGTGCATACCTGACCATGATATGAAACAAAAAGGTGACCCGGGGGCTCGGGATGAAAAGTGACCTAGGGACAACTGTGATGTAGGTGGTTGGATGTTGATCCCGTGGCTGAAGACGGTTTGAAAAATGGACACCTTGGGCTCCCGGAATGGTGAGTGGAAGTTTGGCTGAGGGGGATCAAATTTTGTAATTTAGGTAGGGATGGGAAATTGTTGGTTTGGTGGCCCTCTTTCTCACATAGTGCGCAAGGTGGTGGGATGCGTGGAGGAAGTGGAGCGGTGGGCTCCTTCTTCTTCCTCCTGCCCCCAGCTGTAGCAAGGGGGTTAGTGAGTATGGGGGTAGTGGGGGTAAGGACGGGAATCGTCATGGGAAGTCCTTCCTCTGGGGGAAGGGATGGTCGAGGGACCATATCTGGTGGGTATAAATACCAAACTGGGATTGCTAACACCATATTAGGTAGTGTGAGCGTTTCAGCTACCTGAAAAGCTTCAATACCTGGGGGAGGGTAAAAGAAGGGAATTTGGGTGAGGGGTTGGGGGAGTGTCTCCCAAATGGGATTATTCCCTTGAGGGGATGTGGATTCGTGGACTGTTGAGGTCGACGAGTGTGCAGGAGGCTCCGGCGGGAGTGGTTTTGTGACTATTGAGACGTCAGGAATGATTGAAGCCTCCTGAGGAGGAAGTGGATCCTCCGTGTGAGTTTCGTTAGATGAGACGATGCATACTTGATTAGGGGGAAGGAGTGGTGGTGCTCCATGGTATGTCCCTAACAAGGATGGATCTTTAAAAATCCCAGGAGCCATCTCGATGAGTGGATATGCTTCTGGGTTGGTGTGGATGAGAGGAAGAATGTTATCGAGGTTGGCAGATGGGTTAGGCTCATAATGTGAGACTTGGTCGATGGTCATGATCTTCCCATTGTGGGGGAACATCATTTTCCGAAAGACGGAAGAGGATACTACCTTCATAGCGTACATGTAGCTACGCTCGAACATGATATTATAATATGGGGGGGGCATCTATAACTTCGATATCAATGAGGATAGTCTTGCCCCCGAGTTCAACGGGGACATTTTGGAAGAGCCCTTCAGGAGAGGATGGTCGTCCGTCATAAGCTCGTAATGTGATGGCAAAGGGAATGAGTTCCGAGGAACCAAGTTTCTACCATACTATTTTGGACATGATGCACGTAGAGGCACCTTCATCGATGATACACCGATGAACTGTGATGTTTCGTATTTTCACTGGTATTTGAAAAGAGATCAAGGCGGGAAGACGAGGTTCTCCTCTATCAAGATAAAAGGTGATGAGTCGAGTATCTACAAGGTCAACTACCCCCAATGCGGAAAGTAAAGATTTCCACTGCGTAGGAAAAGTCTGGAGGACTTCCAAGACTGACATGGCAGTCGGGGATTGTGCTAAGTCATCTACCAAGCTATAGTTATGAGCGGCCCTAGCCTGTGGGTTCTGGATATTCCTGCGCAAGGGGATGCGAGGGATGCATAGTGGTGGTTCGGCGGAAGGGCGAGGGATCACCAACGGGGGTCCCGTCGGTGTAGGGTTTGTCTCTGGAGAGATGGGAGTAGAATCAATGGGTGTATGATACTGACGATTACGTGTTTGCAGAAGAATTTATTCCTCACTGGTGAGGAGAATTGTTCGCTCTGCTGGATTGTTGGGGTTGTGGTATTGTCCTACCTGAGGTGGGGGGTGCTGTGTATCCTATTGGGTGTTTATCACACCTTGATGTGGAATAGGATTTTCCAGCATGGCAGGAGGGGGTTGTTGCACGTATTGTTGTGGTGCGTTGAGGGGCAGTTTGTGCAGGAGAATGGGGAAGGCTACCTGAGTCTTTCAACTGTTTGAAATCAGCGATCTGGGGGCAATGGTGAGTGTAATGACCGAACTCACCATAAAGAGCATAAGGGAATATGGTTTTAACATTGTTACGCCCTTGGTGTTTGTTGTTATTGCCCCCTTGGGGGTTTTGGTTTCCTTGGTTCCGGTTTCCCCCAGTGGGTTGGTGTTGTGGGGGTTGATTCCCGCCTTGACTGGGGTTGTTGTTATTCCTATTCTATCCTTTATTCTTGGCATTGTTCAATGGATGAGTTGGGTTGGATGTATTCAACTGTTCGAAATTTTAGTATTGTTGAGCAGCAGAGGGTTGAACAAAATTTACCCCCGCATGTGGATGTGGGGGTGCCATGGGTTGTGGAGGACCGGGGAATGGGAAGTATGGATTTTGTGGTGGTACCAATCCATAAGGTACATAGGAAGGCGTAGTTCTTTCACTAGTACTATAAGATGATGTTGAGGGAATACCATTGTTTGTGGGGATAGGTGGATGTATGGGAGGTGCCGGTGGTCGTCCACTGATGGGTGGAGGTATAGAAACAAGGTATGGTTGTTGATAAGGGGGTGGGGGGTAATAAGGAGTGCCCCCATATGCTGGTGGGTATTGAGGTGTTCCATACATCGGTGGTGGTTGGGGTTATGGACCGTGGTGTGTGGTGGCACCTATTAGTCCGTCTGCTGAGTGAGATATCCCAGGTTTGTCTTGGCCAAACAACACAGGTTTTGGAAGATCAGGAAGTACTGTGTTTAAGTACCCTGACTGTGCATAGATGAGGTCATACCGTTGGGCCTTACTGATGGCTTCCTCTTCGGATTGAGGGAAGGTGGAAGCTACATCCTTACTAAGTAGAGAGACAAGTGATCTAAGAAACCAGTCGAGACACTGCTGCTTGGTGGTTTCTTCTTTACAAAAACTACGTCACCTACGCCACTCATGAATGTGGTCAGCGATGTGGGTGGCTGAGGTTTGTTTGAAGTTAGAAAGTAGTTCTAGACCATTGTCATGGAGGATGGGTAATTGGAAGAAGGTCAAGAATGCTTTGTCCAATGACTCAAAGGTCGCATGGGACCCCAATTTTTCTTCGACATACCATTTGGCTGATGGGCCAGTAAGTGTGCGTTGAAATAATCGCAGTCTGATGGAATCATCCCTAATGCTATTGGAAGAACACCATAGATGAAAGTTCATGACATGGTTGGCGGGGTCATCCCCTGCCTTTCCTTCAAACTTTGATATGTCTAAAGGAAGTTTTGTTGGCATTGTAGGCCATGTGGCATCATGCAATATAGGATCATTGGTGAGTTTGGTGAGATCCGGTATGTTGAGAGAGGCCAAATATGGCATCTGTAGTGGGGTGGGAGGGTTATCTCCAACCATAGTGTGTTGTGAACCTGACCCTTTATGGGGACTAGGTGGGTTGGTGCTCCCTCCTTGAGAGGAAGTGGGTCCCCCTCTTCTTTGTAAAGGAGAGCGAGTGAATGGATGACCTTGGGAAGTTGACCCAAGTAATGTAGAACCAAGCAAAGATGATCCTAATATAGTAGCACTCACAGGAGTGTGTGAAGGAGGTACTGATGAGCGGGTACGACCAGATACTCCCCCTAAGATAGGAGGGAGGTTGAGAAAGCGTCGTGAACGATGGAGGTTCTGTGGTTCCCCTATGATGTCAGACTAGTTGTGTGAATGTGTGCAACATGTGGTGAGAGAAATATAGAAACAAAAAGCCTTTGCGTTGAATGTTTACACAATATATATATCCAAATCAAATTGTAATCAGATGTGCATCATACATAAACTGAGAAAGAAGCATATATATGGGTAAGTGGGTTTTGTCTGTGTGGGGGAATCAAAAAGAAAGCAAATGCTCGTGTCCTAGAAGACGTAACGTCCTTCCTCTCAAATAGCATTGGACCTTCCAATAGTACTCAAAAGTGGGGTCTGAAGTCACCGGAAGAGACACTAGTGAAGGATGAAATAATTGGTTATAATGACGGGTAGAGGGGGCATATCCTAAAAGAGTTGGCGATATTTCCCAATAGCCACACAAAATCCAATCAAGGTGCAATTGCAGCCCACAATTGCCACCTGGGTAGATGTCCTAAAGTTGGTCAGTAGGTACCTCGGTCAAAGTGCGGCATTTAGATTTTTGGCCTAAGAAATGGGTCACATGCTAGATCCCGTCCAAGAGGTGGGTGCCTCAAGGGAGGACGCACAGAACAACCGGACCTCGGCCTTCAACCCTTCACAGGTATCTCCCTGCCTTATGGTGATTGGAACACTTGACTTGGAGGATTTGAAGTTCCCTATTTGACAACCTCTATGTTTGAAAATGTGAGAACCAGATAACGAGGAGTTATTTGGATGCCTATCCCCAAAATCCTACCTAGACTAAAAAATTTCTTTTGGCACCTCCTGTGGAGGAAAACTTAGTGAGTTTTTAGAAATATTTTTCGATGAAGTTGTTTTGTGAGGCTGGGGGTGAAAACCAACCTCGTTTGATTAAAAATGGGAGTGGATAGTCCTGTCAAGAAAATATGGGGTATTTTCGGAATCCCTTTGGAGGAAACTTACTTAGACCTCCACATTTCGAGAAGAATCTATGTGGGTGAATAAGTGACTTTTGTGTGTGAGTGAAAGTGTGCCAATTTTTAGTTAATTAGAAGTCACCTTGCTTCATGTGGACTCTGTTTGGTCCTTACAAGAGTTTGATTACCTAATTAGCTAGATGTCTTTGGTACGACCTTGCGGAATTCAAAAGCCCTAGGAAGCTAGCATGTGGACATGTGGGTCCGTTACTATCCTTTAACTCCCTATTGTGAGGTAATATAGAAAAGCATGAAACTATCCTAGATTGAACATGTGGGTATGTATGGGCCCATTACAAACCTTTAAACTCTCCTAGTGTTTTGATCTAAGAAAGAAAAATTTCAACGACTATTCTATCTTTGTAGCATATGGGCATGTGTGGGCCTGTTACAAGTTTAAAATGTGTTTGAAAAAATGAAACTAAGAGGGGTCCCAAAAAGGGTCGTTGTCCTCTCCTAAAGGTTTAAAACTTTGTTAAGGGAGATGAGATTGTTTTCACAATCTTTTTCTGTTTCTCAAGATCGTTTGGAGGCGCGAGAGAAGAGCATACTCAACGATTGTTACTTCAACTTCGAGTCCCAAATGTGAGTTTAGATGTGATTAAATATGATTGTCCACTTATGTTATAAGTCAAAGCAAGCCATCCACGTGGCAAAAAGCAAATAAGGGAAATTGATTTTTATCCTCCTAAGTGCCTATGTCTGCTCGACTAACCCCTTTATATGATGAGGGGACTAAGTGTGGTGCAGTATTTAGAGAATGCATAACATCATTTCCAAGAAGGCCCAATACCTTCCCCACATCCCAACAACTTACAATGAGAAATTTTAATCAAAATGTACGGCCCCTAGTGTAGACATGCACGCACAGAGCACATGTGCGCGATAAGAAATGAGTCAGAAAGCGCATGTGCAAAGAGAAAAGATGTTATGAAAGCGCATGCATGCACGATGCGCGTATGTGGGGTGGAATACCTATGCACCTATGACAAACGGCTGAGAAAGAAAATCCGGATGGATTTCTCTCAATTCTCCTATGAATGGACTGGTTAGCAGGTCGGCAGAGGCCGGTTTGTGCACCTGCAAGTTAAGCAAACTAAAAGAAGAGAAAAATAAACCCAAATGAGGTAGGAATTGATATCTTGTCCCCTGTATGGTCGCCAATCTGTTTGCACCCTCTTCGTCACCTTGGTGAGCAAATAAGAGGTTCTTACATGCCCAGTTGGGTCTTGCTGAGCATGACAGCTGTAGAGGAAAGAGTTAGAGAAAGAAAAACAAAACTATAAGAAAGAATTAAACTAAAACAAACTAAAATTATAAGCATATGGATATAGAGATAACAAAACACAAAAAGACCAATATCACCAATTTTTTTAGGCTGATCTATTGATGAAATCAAATCACAATGAATAAAGGGGTGTTGGACACACCTACCACACTTAGAGGGGGGGGGTGAATGAGTGTGGGGCTCTTTTTCCCAAAACTTCCCTCTTGCACAAAAACGCATCAATTAGCATTCAACATTTATTCATTACCCATTGTTTTCATTTATAACCAGTTAGATGTGAGCACATATCAGCAACATATATCAACAATATATCATCAACAACTCATCACCATAATGAACACAAAGAACACAAGATGTATGTACAATTTTATTTTTATTATGGACTACAATCCTTGGGGTTTATCAGCAACAACTGAATAGAGTACAACTCTACAAGAGAACCATCTCTATATGCAAGACTCATCTTTCATTCTCAGCACCAACTGAGATGAGGCAATAATCCTCAACAGATATCAATCTGTACCATAAACAAGAGCATCAACCATGCACCAACCTGTGCCAAACAACCTGTAATCAACCTGTGCCATAAATAAGTGCATCCAACCATGTACCAAGTATATAACAATCATGTGTCAACCACTCATCAACAATGACTCATCAATATGTACCAACATCATCAACTATACACCTCATGTATGTTCCAACTCATCAACTACTTGTCTCAACCATGTACTCAACCAAAAGCCCTCATCAATTTCATCATCAAAATCTGATTTGTAGCTCTGTAATAGACCTGATGTTTCTGATCACATTTCTACAAACCTTCATTAACTTTAACAGCAAGAAACTAGCATTTTCATCAAACTTTTCTTTAGTCTCACATGACCAGTTTTGGATTAGTCAACAACCCTAACTTGAAGTAATCATAACTTTGAACCTGTAATGCATAAATATATGAAAATGATACACAATGTTTTTTAGTGTTTTTTATGCAATTCCTCCAAGTGGCACTACTTGGAACCTCTCAGAAAAGGATTTATAGCAAAAATGGCATACCTTGCTGAATTCTGGCTTATTCTAGAGAGCGACCTTGTAGAGAGTGCCCCACACAAACTATTTAATGAAATGATCTGAACATGTTACAAAGAATACTACAGACTGTACCCTAACCAACACATTTTGTCTCACTAAATTTGGATCTGTTATGAAGAAGTTATGACAATTTTACCTGAAACACCTGATTTTGACTAGTTTCAGGACGGGCCACAAACCCTATTTTCCATAGAGTGTAACTCCCAAAATACAACGACCCACAAGCTGAATTTTGAACCACATATGATTGGATATGTTTTCTCACTT
>ML790690.1:30615-42315 GCA_009831015.1 Picea engelmannii | reverse complement strand
TTTTCTCAGGAAAATTTCTTCTCCCTTCTCTCTTTAGGAACTCAGGCCACTGACCCCTCTGAAGGCAACAAATAGGTTTACATCATTAACGATCATAGGGATGATGAAAGTAATGTGTAACAGACGCCTGGCAACAGGAACCCAAAATGGAGAAACTGGACAGGGAGGCACTCCAACAGGAGTTGATCACGCAAGGTAAAACTAGAGTCTACCATTACTGGAAACAAGAAACATATCGCAACAAACGGAGAATCTAGAACACTCTCACCCCACATAATAGAGTTGAAACCGCAATAGTAGTAAAAGAGGTGGAGGAGGAATTGCGGAGACAAAAAATTGCAGTCACAAAGGGATATGAACAACTGATATGGGGACAAAAAGATGGCAAGGAATTCAATCTAAAAGAAGTCAGACACTATATCGTAGACCAAGACCAAGAAGACCCAATGCAACAATGGGATAAGCTTTGGAACGGCTCCTAGTGGGAAAAAATAAAAAATTTCCAATGGTTAATACTCCACAACTGAATTCTAACTTGGGAAAACCTAAGGAAAAGAGAATTGATAGGTCCTTCAAGATGTCACCTCTGCCAAGCCAAGGAAGAAACAACAAACCATCTCCTTGACGAATGCACCTACACAGCAGAAATCTGGGACTCGGCGGCAGGTATCTTTCGACAGTCAAATAGGATCCAAGGTAACATCTCCACAACTATCAATATTTGGAAATAAAACTATAGTGAAAACGAAGAGGTGAACCTATGTTGGACCCTCATCCTAGGAATGATCATATGGGCAATATGGAAGGAAAGGAACCGACGCATCTTCAAGAACCAAAGCTGGCCAAAAGGGAAGATCAAGGAAACAATAATCTCCATGACAAAAGAAACAGTACAGAGCCGCAACTTCCAGACAGGAAGAGCGCAACTGACAGACCAGGACTCCCGAATTCTAGAAGCCTTCCACCTAAAATATAGACGCAACCCCAATCAGGTAAGACGGCCACCGCAACTCCAAGTAGGTGAGTGCAACTGGAAACCAACACCAGTAGGCTCCCTAAAGATGAATTTCAACGGGGCGTCGAAAGGTAACCCGAGATAGACAGGAATGGGAGGAGTAATCAGGGACAGTAAAGGAAATGTCATCTGGTTGTATGTTGGGATTCTGGGAAACTTAACCAACAACGTCGTAGAATTCAGAGCCCTAGAGACCGGCCTTGAGATTCTAAGCCGGGAAGGGATGACAAATGTCATAGTGGAAGGAGACTCCACATTGGTTATCAACATAGTAAGGAGACTCCAAAACAGTACCAGGGTGGGCAAAATTCAGAGGCATTGGCGCTTAGCACAGTCCCTGCAAAGAATTCAAGAGCACTTGCAGACGGGGATCACAGTGGAGTTACGCTGGGTATGGAGGTCAGCAAATGGACTGGCGAACGGAATCATTAATGAGGGGGTCGACAAGCAAGGACCATAACTGGACACTATCTGGAGTAACATCACAAATGGTCAGTTCCGAACAGACTGCATCCAACTAGCGACAAAATACTGTGACAACAACCGAAGTATGGATGACCACATCGAGGATGGAGGCACATAAATATCTGAAGGACACATAGAATCCAAGCATAATATGATAGCCCACCACCCAAACACAAGTTACAATGCAGATCCAGGTCACACAACAAGAGGAGGTATGACACCACACCCCTGTCAATAGGAAGAAGTACAGGGGTTGTCCGTGGGAAAGAAGAAAAGTTAATCAACAGGCAAAAAAGTACAAAGGACAAAAGGGTTTCCAATGGCCGAGTATGGGTACACCTCACCCAAGTACAAATACGGGGAGTGGCAATGATTTTTGTACATCGTGTAGGGAAAAGAATTGGCACAGAGATGATGGCAGGGCTCCCAAGAGCACACACTCCGAAACAGTGAAAAAGTACCAGAAGGTACACCTTTATGAGCGGCCCATGATTGTTGGGACGAGGCCGCAGCCGGGGAAATCCCATAAAAGAAGAAACACCAGGAATAGCCACAGACTGGAGAGAAGCAATTACAGAGCCCATTTTACATACCAGGAAGGGGCGAATAGGAACAGGAGAAGAACCCAAGACAAAAACCACCACAAGCAAGCCGAGATGGTAAGAATGAAGAGAACCCATAGTAAGAGAGGCCCCCAGGGAAAAGAAGCTCTGACAAGCGCCCAGAGGATTACAAGGATGGAGAAAGCGGCCAAAGAAGCCAAGGGTACGTTTCTCACGTAGGTCGATCCAAAGGGAAAAGTGATCATCAATAGGTGGGAGAAAGAAATCAACACCACACGCAAGGGAAAATCCTGGATAGAACTAATTCAAGAAGCAGACGGGATAAGGGACCCAGGGGCTACACATCCCAAAACAATATTCAACAACACTTGCTTCATTTCACAGTTTTGTACATTTCACTCATTAATAGAAATTGTGTATTACTATATCTATGTGTTTATGGTTGCATCTCTGATATATTTCGGTTATATTATTGGATATCTAGTATATCTTTGTACATTTCTTTATTATATCTCCTCTCTCATTTCGTGTCGAAAATAATTCGAATCACCAACATTGATGGTTTTAGTGGATTTTTTTTTCTCCATCATAAATATATTTCCACAATTCATTGTATATTGATGTTATTTCCATATGTTATCTACAAGCTTTATAATTCTTGGAACCCTCTAATTTATCAGATTCAAAAAACAAATTTACAAACTTTGACATATTTATGAGTGTTTTTCCTAAAAATAAAATAAAATATTTTATACACTTGAAATTGAAATCAACAAATCATACACCACACAAAAATAAAAGTCATAAACACACCTCGCACTACACTCAAATAGATATTATAAGAGCTTGGCCAGGAATTGCTTAAAAAAAATAATTAAACTTTGTACTTTCCTGTAATTAAATCTTAAAAATTTGGTTACACTTTATTTGTAAAAAAATCAAAATTTGATCTCCAACCTCTTTATATTTTCGTAAACACTTGAAGAAATAAAAATATATAATTTCAGTCTACTTCCAACTCCCCCGGAAGTAAAAACACTTCAAATGACATCAAGCTCGCTTCTCTAAAAAGTATTAAAAGGAATATAATACCACTCTCCAAAAAGTATTTAAGTTCTCTCCCCTTTTTTAAATATGCCAAATAAAATATGAGTTTTCTTTGTTTCTAGTGTGGCTCAAATTGACACAATGTCAATCTCTCCTTCGATGTTGAGCGGATTTGTGGAGCTATTCACGTTGAACACTCGTCTTTCATCTTTAAGCTATGGATGCCACGCGATTTGATGTTACAATGAATGGGATGAGTGTGCTAGTTACTTCGATTATCTATTCTAACAATATTCATTTTAGGAAAGGATAAGTACAATATTATTCTAGAGAATATAATCCTAGACTAAGAACTTTAGGTTCATCATGTTTAATACTATGTTAGGGTCAGGGTCATGTAAAGGATGATTGTGTTATGTTGTAATCAACTCAATATATTTGGAGATAAATTTTATTAATCAATTTAATTAAAATCAAATCAAACAACACCCGGATGGGGTGTTAGGGCCCCACACTTGGCGCGTAGAAGTGGAAGGGGGAGGCCAACGGAGCACGGAGCCATGTGCTCGGCTCGTGCCCACTGCAGCCACCACCCCCGAGAATTAATTTGCATTCAAAGCCGATGGGAGGGGCATTAAACCAACCCCCCTCGACCACCTTTACGCATAGAGTTATGCAGAGTCCTCTTTGTGTTACTGCCTGGCTGTTTGGTTTCGACTCCGGTTCTGTGGTTTTCATGGTCTTTCGGGTGTTCCTCATCCTCCACCTTGGCTCTGCAGACGCCAGGCTTCACCATGCCGCGGAAACGCTTGCGCCCGCGCAGGGGCTCTCCCTGGCACCCTTGACGCCCTCACACCTCCTCCCTGCCCTCTGGTTCACCTACCCCAGCTCTTGATTGTTTGGTTGTCGTTGATACCTCCTAGACCCCGACATGGCGTCCTCCCTCTATCAAGCATTCCTCTCCTACCCCGGCGCCGAGCCTTGGTCGACCCCGTAGCAATCTGAAGACGCCCTCTCCCAATCTACCGCGTGAACGCTCCGCAATTCTGTATGACTTAGTTTTTGAGCTCCGAGATGGAGTAAATGACCTCTAGTTCCGTGTCCAACAAATGGAGGGAACGCTGTCAGCCCTTCTCCAGTTTCTCGCCACTCCCCCTGCAGCCTCTCCTGAGGATTCTAGCGATGCACCTCTCATTGCCAGCGACCACGAGAGCAGCCATCAGCAAGCTGCCACAGAAGGAAGCCCGCAGTCTGACGGGAAGGCAGGTAAACTAGTGCCCATGAATGCTCTCGAGAGGAAGGATACCCCGGCAAGCAGTGTAGGTGGGGACGAAGATGCAGTTCCGGCAGCGGTAGCGGAGGAGAAAGACACCAGTCTCCAGGTGCACACATCGACAGTAAGCGTCAGGATGGCAGATTATGGGGACAAGGGCAATGACGCCACGGACATGCAGTGGACTACCGGCGGGACACCTATCATCGAGGAACCCTGGCCCGGCCTCTTGCCCAAGTATGTCCCAGATTATACAAAGCTTGTTCCATACTTTAGCTCTAGTGGCTCTCATGGTAGTTAAATTGTCTGGTTTTCTATAGAACTGTTAGAAATTTTTGCTACTTGTTTTATACGGTTGGCTGAACTGGTTTCTCCTTATGGAGCAGTTCAGTAATGACAACCGCTTGACTCAGTTTATGTACTCTTGATCCTGGTTCTAAGAAGAACTTTTATATATAATACAAAATACTTACTTACAAAAAAAAAAAGGATAAAATCAAACAATAAAAAATAATAAATCACCTAGGAAAAAGAAAGACAAACATTATATAAATGTCGACATAAATTAAAAGTCTTTTAGTTTAAGTTAACATAAATTAAAAGTTTTTTAGTTTAAACTAGATTAAATCGAGTAATAATGAACTTAATTACTTTTTGATAAAGAAATAATTAATAATGATTAATATATTTTGTTATTAATACTTATCCATCAAACAATATTAATTAATTAGTAATGTTAAATAAACTTTTAAATTATCAAAACTTTCACATTAAACAACATGATAAATTAATTAATATTATTTTTTCCATTTAATTTTTTTATTAAAAATTTATGAATCAAATCATTATTATTTACCATTAAGTCTTATTTATAATATTAAGTCTTATTTGTAATATTAATTCATACCACGATTATAGGAAAAGATATATAATAAATTATGATGAATCAAATCATTGTTCTTTACCATTAAATCTTATTTCTAATATTGATTCATGCCAAGTTTAAAAAAAAAAAAGATATATAATAAATTATGGAACAACTTTTAAACTTATATAATGTGGATGTTAAATATTTTCCAATTTTTTTTAATAAGAAAGGCCACCAAGAATATTTAATTTTTTCAATAAAATCATATATCAAATGAGAATGTTGTCTCTTAGAATTATCCTTTCAGAACATTGGTAGAAATTGATAGTATGGAATAAATATTATCAGAAATATTTTTATACTGTAGATTAGTGGAACAATGTGATGCACTATAATATAAATGATAATGTGTTGTGTATTCTTGTCAAATTCTTGAAAGTTAACTAGTTCAGAGGCATCAATGAGAATTGTCTCATTTCCCTTCACAATATTCAACAACACTTGTTTTATTAAAATTTTCTACATTCTAAACTTCTAAATTTGATTTAATGTTAAGAAAAATAATTTTTGATGTAAAAACCATATCCCTCTTCCTTCAATATCATTCACAAATATTAATAAAATTTCATGTTGTAGGCTACCAATTTCCAAGTCTTAATATCTAACCTCAATCAACAACCTTGTTTTGATTTTATGTCAAGCTCTACCAAGAATTGGTATGGCCTTATTATCATGTGAGACTTCAAACATATAATATCAAAGAAACCATATCTTTAATAACATATGTGTAACATCCCCACTTTTAATCCCCACAAATGATAATGTAATTGTGTGACTATCATTTAAGTTGGTCAGTCGATATGTTGGAGCGATGAGCCCTATTGATTAATGTGGTCGGAAACAAATTGTATATTGTGTACATTGAAATAAATAATAAAAATAATAATTGTTGGTTGTGATACGAGAGGGACGCTAATGATGAGGGGCTATGATTCCACAAGAGAGGGGGCTAAAGGGGGTGGGTTTTATTCATGGGTATTAATCCAAACCCACATTCCTGAATTTTATTATCATTGTTGAGTGAACCTCCTATTTTTGTTGTTGATTTTTCCCAAAGATAATCATTGATTTCATGTAAGAAGTTAGGTGAGGAAGTTATTGAGAACATGGGCATGAGTACAATCATCTTTGGGAAGAGTTAGAGTCAAGCAAGCAAGGAAGAAGACGAAAATTCCTATGGAAAAAAAGGGYAGTTTTTACATGCAAATTTTGGGTAGAAAGAGGGGAGTTGAGTGTTGGGAAGACACCAACCATGTTGTGCTTGAAGGAATCCATTATTGAGCTATGTTTATGTTGGAAATGTGGCTTGTGTGCCTGTAAAAAYGGGTTGTAATCMTGTAGTGTGTTTTCCTATTGAGAAAATGGCTTAATAGCCTTGTTAAGGCTATTGTGAACACTCCTAGAGAAGTTGAGAGTTCCTGGAGTCCTCATCTAAGAGATTCCAGGCCAATCGAGTGCATTGGAAGCCCTAATAAATGAATGGTACAACTTGATGGACTAAGAGTAGTGAAGAGGGTACATTCCTTGGGTTGTGCTGGTTGTGGGGAAGAGAGTTGGTAGATTGGAACTATTGTAGGAGTAGAACCTGGGTTTTGGGGTGCTAAAAGTTGAGAGTAGCCAAGAGGGGAAGATATCTTTTTTGACTCGTAGCCTCAGTGAGAGAGTGGCTTGTTGTTGAGAGAAAATGAATATCAAGCCTATGGGTGGGAGGAATATCCTTTGTACATAGCTAGTTGGTTAATTTACAAATAGATGTGTTTTCTGTTGTTTTGTTATGATTATTCCGTTGTGTAAATATTAATTTGAATATTGTTATGTTTAATGGGTTTACATGCATCCATGGTTTTTATTTTATTATTAGTTACATGAATGAATCAAAATGTTGTTTTGTTGTAATTTTTATGGATCTGCTACCCCTTGTTTATGTTATATGTATGAGGCCTTTTAATTTTTGTTTTATTTATTTTAGGAGGCCACTCTTCACTTGTACATGAGAGAAATATTATCATGTATCATGCACTCCACCAAGCGCACTATCTTAATATGTGAAATGTTATACCATTGAAATTTTAGAAAAACTATGAAACCCAACCAAAAAAACCAATATAACATAGTATGGAACCCAACAAAAAAACCAATATGACAGAGTTTGTTGCTTCAATGATCACATTATTAACCTTGAGATGATACTAAAACAATATTAACATAACACTTTAGTATTTGGGTTAACTAGTTTCAATATCAACAGAATACTTTAGTACTTTAGTTAATTTCAAATGAACTCATAAAATATTTGGGTTAACTAGTTTCAATATTAACGGAATATCAATATCAACGGAATACTTTAGTTGATTTCAAATGAACTCATAAAAGCAAAAATACACATTGTATATAGAAAAAATTAACTTACTTTCAATGGATTTATGTTGAGTCCATATGGACACATCCTTTGATAACATGGAGTGATATAGACTTGGACAACTTTGCCTTTCATGAAACTTCGTGAGTGATGGAAAATTCATTGGGAAACTTGCAAGTCTAGTCAAATTAGAATTTTTGAAGATATTTTACATGAGATCAGATTGCGGGTCAAATTGCAAATTGAAGTTTGAGTAGATTTTATTGGAATTTATGGGAAAGGACAAGGATCGATATTTGCGTCCTGGAAATATCGTATATGTATTCATAATTCTCTTCAAACCTGAACTTGAAGATGTCTGATATTTTCTTATTATCCTAAACAATAATTTGTGTAAATATTGAAAAATATCCGATTTCATTATCTCTTAAAATATAAAAAAATTATATATATATATATATATATATTAATTTTTGTGGTGCCCCAATGTAACCGATCTCTTATGCTATGCCTTTGAAGGTGTTATTGGGCCAATTTCACATATATTTTGTGAACCTCTATTTGTCGAAGAAAATTATGTGATGGAGCGATGTTTGTGAATTGGGTCGCATCTTGTTTTAAAGTTATTCAGAGTTTATAATTTCATATTTAAAAATTTCAAAGTTTACATTATTCATGGTCTACAATTTCAAAGTTTCAAAACATCATAAATAAAATTTGGCAGCTTCATTATAATTTTAAAATTTACATTATTCAAGATTTTAAGATTTTTTTTTTTTTTTAAGTAAAAAAGGGTGTTGCCTGCTATATTATATTAGCAAAAAATTACAGGAAGATACAGCGGTGTCTCAACCGCCAAGTGTGCCTCCATTTTACTGGAAACCAACACAACTTGGGGCTCATATGTTCCTTCTGGATAAAAAACAAAAGATTGTTTCGCCATCTGTCCTGCCCGAAGGAAACCAGGATAGATGGCCATGCATCGACTTAAGATTGTTTAAGGCATTACAGAGAGATTTGTTATAAGCCTGGACTTGACTCTGAACAACAAGAGTTAAATCAAAAGGGAGCCCCAACATGGCTGGAAGTAAAAGAGAAAACCAGACTGAAATTGACTAGATCAAATACCCGATGGCATGTTTTCCTCGTCCTCCTGCCGCGTTGCTCTGGCCTGGATGACAAACAGTTGGGTGCACGTTGGGAATTTTTGATTTTCTGGGGCATTGGAGTACGCATCCAGAAGCATATCTAATCGTTATTCCATTAGGAGGACTTGATGCTCCTAGTCTGTCATTTGTCCTCCTAGTTCAAACATTAGATACAAGTGTGTCGCATGGAGGAAGGGTGGCAGGGCACCAGGATGACCATGCACGGTTCGGTTGGGAGTTGGCACCGGGGTTTCATCACCCTCGCCCGGAGTGACCCTCGTGTCCCTTGTAGTTGCCTCGCCTGGAATAACCGCTTCTGTGTCTGCGCTACCCACACCCCTGTCCATGGTAGCTATGTATGTCTGGTGCACCATTACCACGCAGGTCCCTTGCGAGACCAAATCCGTGTAAGGAACTTTCTCGACATAACACGTCGAGAATTCCTCACAGTGCCCCCCCCCCCCCNCCTCTTGCCTAAGGTTCCAGGGCAGTCGGAGTGTTTTCTATGTAAGGCACTTCCTCGACATAACAGGTTGGTTATTCCTCATCAAGCCTCCTCCTTATGCCACTTCCTGCTTGAGTTTCAAGTGCAGTTGGAGAATTTTCTTCCTACGTAGTGCCTATGGGTTGCCAATTATCCGAGAGTGAGAGTTGTTCTGGTGGGGTTTGAGCGCACTCCTTCATCGCTGACTCAATAGCATAAGCCTGGAGTGAGAGACAGGTTGCATGTGCTCGCCGATGAAGAATGGAGTTGGCCAGCGAGAGTGCTCTTTCCAAATGTTGTCTCCTCTGGTGTTGAGAAATGTGGGTGTACCAAGACGACCCCTGATGAGGTTTGCCTCTCTCCCTAGGCATCATGGTGAAGGAGTGGGTATCAAACACACTACGGCTCAGAAAAGTCGGAGGGATGCAGAGAAAAGCGCACCAGAGCTCACAAATGATGGAAAGTTGCAGAGAAAGAATGAGATGAATGCGACCATGCCGCTTTGATTTCACAATCTTGTGGGATGGTTGAACGTGGCTTCGTAATAAATATGCCATAGTAAATGCTTGCAAGGCCGACCCTTTCCCACGAGCGAGAAGTCACTCCACCGAAGGTCGACTATAATGGCTTGCTCCCATCATTAATGTTGAATAGATGGGGAGCGGCCTACCTCATTTAATACGAGGCTGGGTGTTATACCAGGTGGCGGTACTATGCAACATGTCACCCCATCCGGGGTTGAGGCATCCCTGCTAGCAAGGTCTTTGCAATGCCTCGAGAGTTCAGTTCATTCAAAGAAATTGGCTTGCCAGTGGATGAGTTCTGACTTGGTATCGACTCCCGCATTAGTCAGGCAGTCCGCTACTTTGTTTGCTTTTATTTTCACATGAAAAGGGACTATGGTGAGGTTGGGGTGGATGAGAGCTCTAAAGTCTTCCAGAAGTCCCAAAAGCCTCCAGCTGGGGGAGATTCGCAGTGGATGTTCTCCGTGGAGAATTTTGGTGATGAGTTGAATGATGGTCTGAGAGTCTCCCTCCACAATGACCTTTTGGTGTTGATTGTGAGTCGCAACCTCAAGGCCTCAAATAAGACTTAGAAGCTCAACAACATTGTTTGTGTTTTCACCCAGGAATCCTGCCACCAAATGTATGATCTCGCCAGTATGGTTCCGAAGGACAGAGTTGAATCCTGTCGGTCCTAGGTTTTTGTTGGTTGTGGAGCCTGATTATCTTCTTGATTTAAAGGTCTTTTACTTTCAACCGTGTTTATACCCCGTGAAGTATTTACACCCTAGAAGTTTGTACACTCTTCCACGTAGGGGAGTGCAGAGGGGGGGTACCCCCTCTGCGAGTTCTGGGGACAAGAGGGGGTTCGGGGGCGAAGCCCCTGAAGAAAAAATTACCTTGTAAAAGTATATTGTAATTTCATTGTAAATCTAGACCGTTCATTATAAGGTCACAGATCTAACAATAGAGATCATGTTAGGGTTTCTTTCCCTAGAAGGAAACCCTCTTTTCTGAGGGAAATGTATTGTGGCTATGTAGGTTGGCAAGTATTGTATTCTGAGAGAGGAGACTGTGAGAGAAAGAAGAGGAAGTTACAACGGGTTTTGCTGTAGGTTGTATCCCTTCATTTTGTTGGATAATAATAAAGAAAGGACCTGGAAATTTCTCTGGTGGACATAGCCCACACTGGGTGAACCACGTAAGTCTGTGTCTCTCTTGTATTGTGTATCTTCTATGTTTTATTTCCGTATTTGTTTTATTTTATTGCTCTGCGGTCCTGTTTTTCTAACAACTGGTATCAAAGCGTAAGGTAACTCGCAGGAAAAGAGGGTTCTTGGTTCGAGTGGGAGCAATGTCGAAAGATGGAAAGTTTAGGGGCGAGAAATTTAATAGCCAAAACTACCAGTTATGGAAGATGAAAATGGAAGATTATTTATATCAGAAGGATCTATTCCTACCATTGAGCGGAGTAGCAAAGAAGTCGGCGGCCATGAAGGACGAAGAATGGGAGATTCTTGACAGAAAGGCTTTAGGAACGATACGGCTGAGCCTGGCAGCATCGGTGGATTTCAATATCTTGAAAGAAAATACAACGAAGGGTTTGATGGACATGTTGGCCAAATTGTATGAAAAACCCTCAGCCTCCAATAAGGTATTTCTAATGAAGAGATTATTTAATATGAAGATGTCGGAAGGGGGGTCTGTTGCAGATCATTTAAATGAATTTAATACGGTTACTAATCAACTAAGTTCTGTAAAAGTGGACTCTCATGATGAGGTTAGGGCTCTTCTAATCTTGTGCTCATTGCCAGAAAGCTAGAATGGCTTGGTCATGGCTGTAAGTAACTCTGTCTCTGGTTCAAATACTTTAAAATTTGATGATGTTGTTGGTGTTATCCTTAGTGAGGAAATG
>ML790689.1:257672-270984 GCA_009831015.1 Picea engelmannii | reverse complement strand
AAAAAGAAGGCTCATGTAGAACAATGGAGTGCTAGGAAACAAGAAAGGATTTCGGGTTTCAAGAAGAAGAAAAGAGAGCAAAGAGCATTACTCAAAGAGCTCAGAGAAATAAATTTCAAGCTCTATTTGCATAACATTGTACTCATCACAAAGCTTAAACAGAAGACTGCCAAGGCTATTGCTATTATCATACCCTAAAAAGATTTATGGATAATTTCACACATTCTCAATTTTGATGTTTACCAGGGAACATAGAAATATTTACTTATTTTGGCTTACAAAAGGCAAATATTTTGAAAGACATGACTAGATCAAACCAATTCCTATTTTGTAGGATTGAATGTATTGTTGAAAGGATCATTCAAGATTAAGTTGTTGAGCCAATATCTATTTTTGTAATGTAAATGCTCTTTTTGAGCTAACCTCCCTAGTAGATAGATGCTAATAAGATATTACCATTAATAGCATACTAGAAATTAGGATCTGATAGATTTTGGATAGTTTAAGTAGACAAATGAAAGACTCTGTTCAGTTCAAAAAATTGGAGATCCAGGGGACCTATTTTGAAATTCCTTTTAAAGACATTCTTGTTCTATTTGACACTTAATAGAAAAGGCATATGGATGGTTAGATTCTCTTTTATACTTTGTTCTTATATCTTCATTCTTAAGTTCATTATTCAAATTGCAATGCATTTGATTTCTTGACTATCAATTGATACAATAAAGAATTTGTTGAGGTGATTATTTTGAAGTTTTGATTTCAAGATGATGTTCTTGTTTGTTGATGATATTTTGAGATAAGAATTTTATGTGAGGTTGACAAATTGAAAAATTCACTTTCTCTTTTCCTTATTTTTCTAATACATCTATATGATTACCCTTTAACCATTAAATGGGATATCTTATGTTCTTATTCTGAATTTCTTGATTATTTTGAACCTTGAGCTAGTTTTCAACCACCTTATTCAAAAACCAAACCATAAGAACCCTTAAAACACTTTTGAAATAACTCGATGATGCCCTATCTTGCCCTCTCATAGTCAAGTGCAAATTTAGGGACTAACAAAAACCATAACACATGATATATGTGGTTCACCCTCAGCCTGGGGCTATGTCCACCAACTCTTCTTCTCTTTATTGTCTTATGTCAATCATCTACATGTACAGAGCCACAAAATCCTACTCCGCATAGGATAGGAGATATGCACACACTTCTCCATATCCTCCTTCCCTGAGCTAGGCTACAACACAAAGCCTTCTTACAATATACACACAAGATTCTTACAACTACTTGCACTTAGCTCTGCAAGTGTTCAACACAACATGCACAAAGAATTTACAACTATTCACACTTAGCTCATCGACCAACTAGATCTACTTCTTACATCGCCTAGATACTTATTTATACATTACAAAAAGTGCCTAAACATGGGTAAACCCATGGGTAGAAATCCCCATACATGTTACATAAACCCTAATCCAAAAGCTACCCTAAAAAGGGGGCGAGATCCTGCGATCTACGCTTCGACTTGTGCTCCGTCTTCTACCACCCTATCAAAGTCCCAAAATTTGGTCAAACATGACCAATGTTTCCACAAAACCTGGTCAAGGTCTAACACTTCCTATGCCTAGAGGACTCCCAACTGAGTTTAATTTAAACTCTTTTCCAACTCGTCTTCAAAAAGTGAAAATATTGTTGAGTGAACTTGTGTCTTTCACACTCGTAAATTTGATTTGAAAGGACGTTTATTTGGCACAAGTTTTTGCCTTTTTCACACCAAATAGAATAAAGATCATAAAAAAGGACTTATTTTGGCGTTAAGTTGTGATGCATCTCATTTCCTTGCTTGTAGTATTGAGACTATAGTCGGCTCTCGCTTTTCGTTATAAACTGTTTGCCTCATTAGTTTTGCATCCTCAACCAACCAGAGCCTCATTTATATCCTTCACAATTTGACACCCTGTACCCAGGAGGGAACATTCCCCCAAGTGTCCATCTCCTGCATGCACCTCCTTGCATTGAACATAGGTATGTTCCACTACTGGAACTAGTTTTGATTACTTGTGACACTCGTTTCCTCTGTATCATAGCATTCATTTGTCTATGAAAAAACAAAAAAATATGCGCGAGAAGTGGGTATTATCTTATATTGGTTGCAGTCGTGTCGAATTTGAATAGAGCACAAAGTTATTGAGTCCATTTGTCACCATAATTTTGGTTTTATCATGGCCTTAGGAAGCTGAGCTTGTTACAGAGAATCTTCTCTATCGACTAGTTACTCTTCTAGTCCCTATGGATAATTTCATTTATGCCTCCTGCATCTCACGATTTCATCATTGAGTCTATTGTTTAAGAGTCTTCAATATGTCTCATTCTCTTGTTAAAAGGAGGTATATTAACCTGTGTCATCCATTTCTCATAAATATTGACTGTGCATGTCGGTCATACCCTAAGTTTGTCTCAGAATCACATGATATTGTAGTCCTATCATGCACCTTGGTCCTATCATTGGTAGGTAACCTTGAACCCAACAATCAACATTTCATCATTGTTCGTTGACTGGGTGGTTTCCCTTGTGCTCGACGGAAAGACATCTATTCACACATTGGGATTTGTGTACTGTCTTGGATGGCATTAGCCTTATTGGTGGTTTCCTCGCCTTTGTCAACATTTTTACTCATTGGTTTCTATTCAGAGGGTATTTTTCGTGTACCGCTTGCACTTGGCACACACAAAATACACACAGAGTTGTTGGTTCATGATCATGTTCTTCATCATATTTCATCCAAATCATGAAGCTCCTGCTTTGTACCTTGTGTTGAATGATGAGAGATTCCTTAAGTCTCTCCTTTTAGCAGGTCTCCTTCCATCGACTTCATCTCATCTATTCTGGAAATGGGACCTAGATTCTTATGAATACCTTGAGGCTTGCAATCATTAGTGGCAGTTTCTCTCGCCATTGATAGTTGGGAATACATCAATGTCTCTTGATCGATGGATTCTTCAAGTGTTCAACCCAAACTCATTTATTCACACTTGTAAGAATGTACTCGGTGCCTTGATACCTACTTTCATTATCTGTAGGTTGTCTCGCATTTGTTAACGGTATACCTCAATAACCGGTAATCAAATGATGTCTCATTGTGTTCGACCTCAAATCCTTTATTCACATGATGTAGAATTTCACCCTTGGTGGATCGTGTAGAAGAATTGAAGACATTAGTATGTGGCCACAACTTTCCTGAGCTATTGCTTCCTTTTTATTGGACCGGTACCTATATGAATTCATTGATCATGGGAGATTAGATTGTACTCCATTGTATACAGATATCCTCAGATTTATTTTGAGACTGGTTCTATTGGGCCTTCTTCGTGACTATGACAGCCTTTGGCATGTAACTTCATTTGTATTTTCCTATTCATGTATATGGAAAGTTGTTTGGTATATTTTCACATGGATCTGCAGTGTAAGTCAATTGGCAGCGACGTATGCAGAGTCAGTGCAGAATGTAATGAGTAACTAGTTCTTCCAGTTGGTTTCCCATCACTCCACTTTTGGGTTTTTTATAATGTATTTCGGCCATCACAAATACTCCTATGACCTCACACATTATTATAGAAATATTTTCCTCACCCTATGCAATATTGCACAAAAGGCCTTTTTCCATTTCCCCATGCAGACTTTTCATCCATTTTTGGAAGTTCTAGAGCTAAAAATACATTTTTTTCCACATGTACACACCTTGCCTACTAGACAACATGCATATACACAGGTTGCTCCACTATAGCCTGCGTACATCGATATTTATGCCCAAAAATGAAAAATGGAGTCGGGTTTCCATGTCATGACCGAATATCTATGATCCTTGGCCTTCCATATACTGGAAATGTTCTGACTCGGCCCTTCAGTTCCATTTGAAGGCTATAAATGGGACAATTTTGAGCTATGGAAAGAAGGAGAAAGAATTCAACTTTGAGAGCAAAGTTACTCTGGAAAAATTATTTACTTCATATTGACTATGCATCCCTCAAGCTCTTTCCTTATTGATTGAGAACCTCATTGTCTCTCTTCTATGAGCTTTCCTTTGGCGGAGGATTGAAGTGGTGGAGGCCCAGCTGGAAGGAACTTAGTTTCTCGGTTTTGAACCATGACGACATGAAATTATGTAACTTTATTACTTCTGTTGATCATATATTAATATAAACACTTGTTTCCCATCCAATTGATATCTCGCAAATATTTGAATTATTATCCATGGGCGTATTTGTTATGTATATTAATGGATTACGCTATCTAATGTGATAACGTCTTATATTATCACCATATGCTTTCTTTTATTGGTTGTTGAGATCTAGTTGTAGGTATATAGATTTGGGTCAAAGTGCTCAATGATGGACTTCATCGAACATATGGACAAGGTAGGACTTTTATCTTATCTCGCTAGCATATTGGTTTATATATCATATTTGAAGATAGAGTTGATTTCTACAATCATTTCTGTCTATTGTGGTTTACCCTAGCCATAGAGAGATTTTTCCTCGTAACAATTGTTTCTCCATGGACGTAGCCCATATCGGATGAACCATGTATATTGGTGTATCTCTTGTATTTTTTTTTTCATTCATTTCTATTTGTTTTATTATTATTACTCCATGATCATATTCCTAACAGATCCTATATTGCATAATTTAGATGTTGTTGCAAGGGATGTTTTGAATATAAAGCAACATTTATCTTAATTTCATATAGATATAGAAAATATAAACTCTTTTTATTCTAATTTAAATTGTCTGATAAATAGAGTAAGTGTTCTGAAAGAACAGTTGAGTATTGCACAAGAAGAAATAGAAGATTTGAAAAAGATGATGACTCCCACAATAGATGAAAAGGGTTTTGAACCTAAAGAATATATTAAAGGCTTGAATTTATTCAAGCAGGATGAACATTATTTAGTTTTAAAGGCTCTAAGAACTGACCAAGAAAATAATATGGCAATAGACTCGGCTAGAAAATATCTTAATAAGATTTCTCTTCTTATGATCCAGATTATTTTCGGCACAAAATGAGAGTGGAGATATAATAAATAAATGTACAAAGACATATCATATATCCAATAATATAACAGATATTTATCAGAGATATAACCATAAACACAGAGATACAATAATACACAATTTCTATTAATGAGCGAAATGTACAAAACTATAGAAATACAGAGTGACAAACTCACTAGAATAGTGGCATCTTATCTCCGAGAAGAGATGTGAAGGCTACTCACATTCACAAGAATATGATTGTTACAATGAGGCTACAAAGGAATTTTTAAAATAAAGAAAATACAAAACCCTAACCCCAGAAGATGAAAAGCCAACAGTTTTTTGGACTTCAATTTGGGTAGTTTGGTGTATCAACTTCTCGAGGGCATAACTTTGGAATACGATCTCTGTTTGGGGTGAACGATAGCTCGTTAGAAAGGTATTGATGAGGATATTCATTTTGGGGGCTCAATCAAAGCCTGTGGCTATCATTAATATGCCCGATCACAAAAAAACTTCATTTAGGCCCTCAAAATGTCCCCAGAAGTTTAGGAACCAAAAAACTGCTAAAAATAGTAAATTGCCAGAAGACTATTTTTAGCTAGTTGGAATAGGTGGGTGGTCATTGATATACACCTGGATCAATCCTCCCTCCTTAGGAATAAATGGTCTCCATTTCATTGAGTTTCCAAGGGAGAGGGGAAATCATTTGTTGAATTTGAACCTTGGTGAGTTTCTTGCCTTGTTGGAGAAGTTGTGTTGTTTGGCATGTTGATGGATATCATGAACCTGTTGCTGGTGGGGTTGAATCTGTTCAACCAACATGTTGTATATTGTATTGAATTGGAATCTTGTAGGCACCCTCGTAGGTGAAGAAAAAATATCTTCTTTCTCTTCTGCAATATTCTTCTGATGGATAGAAAGGTCTTGGGCCAAGGATATAGTGGTTGCAGTGTCCTTATGTTCACCTTTTGAATAGATTGTGAAGAAGCTTATTTTTTAGTATGAGATACTACCTTGAGACACTATTTAGGTTGGAAAATAGTTGAAACTACCTTTGGTATCCTGTAGAGATGACCCCCCAGAGTAACAATGACACTAGAAGGTCGAGACTCATAGATAACATGGTGCTTCCACATATGTGGTTGGCCCAAGAGAGAATCACACACATCTAGCAGGGAAAAATCACATAATACCTCATTCTTGAAGGGTTGGATGCCGTATGACTATCGACATTGTTGGTTGACACAAAGATCTTGTCCCTGGAGAAGCCACTCGATGTTGTATGGTCGTGGGTGTGGTGTTGTCGACAATCTCAACTGTTTCATGACCTTTGTTGAGATGAGGTTATTTTGGCTTCCGCTATCAACAATGAAATGAAATGGATCCCCTTTACCCACATCTATAAATGGAAGAGGCTCTCCCCCTCTTCAAGATTTGTTGGTTCTTTTGGTTGAATTGTTGTGGTTGCAACAGTAGCAGTGGGGTCTGCGTCGATGATCTATCTTCTCCCATTATTTTTTTAATCGAATTCTGAATCTGGATTAGGATCTTTTTCTTTGATCTCGCCCACCCATGACTATTTTGAGCAACATTCATCGGTTTTCTTCTAGGGCCTTTTTTGGAAATCGCACCACTTTCTAGTGTCATCCTTTGTCTTTCCCTTACACTTATTTTCCTGTGGTTTGGAATAGTTTTCGGGAGGTTGTTTGTTAGGGTTGTCTTTATCATGTTTTGGTTGTTGCGAATTTGCAGACCCGAACTCCTGTTTGTTCTAGTGCCTAAATTTTAGCTCTATTTTAACAACATATCGATAGGAATCTCCCAACGATGAGATGTCCACAAACTCCATTTCAGTTTGGATGTACATGTGTAGAGACCCATTGTATTTCAGAACCAAATTTCACTCAAAACCTTTGATACCCAACTTGGTGCACAAGCTATGGAAGGTATTGGTGAACTCTGACACTACTTGGCCCCTCTCTTGACACATTGTGCTCCATCTCATGTATTGGTTGTCATATTTACCAATAGGGTAATATTGTTCCTTGACCACATCCACAAAAAAATCCCAAGTGGGATCGACCCCATATATTCTAGACTCCTCTGTGGAAATTTTCTCCTAGTAAGTTTCCCACCAATGTTTGACATGGGAGAGAGCCTTAAGGAGTGTGAAGGTGATATTTTCCCAGTTGGATAAATTGTGAACAAAGAAATAACCTTCTAGCAGATTTAACCATTTTTCTAGGCCATCTGCATCTGTTTGTCCTTCAAATATGAGAATATCAAAATTAACTTGTACCTTGAAAGGTGAGGTGCCTCCAAAGTGTCCACTTGATGAATATGTGTCATTTTTTATCAGCATATGTTGAAGGATGTGGGAAAAATTCTCCATCATTTCATCCCTCTGTCACATGAGAGCTTGCTCAAGCAATAGATTAATAGAATTGTATGCTCTGTCATTTTTATTTTCTTCCTCCATGGAAGGTTTCTTGGGTGTGAGAGAGTGATTTTCATCAAGAGAGACAAGATCTAGACCCAAATTTCTATACTTGGACCTCGTCGGGGACATGCACTAAAAAAAATGTTCAAGAACAGCCTGCTATGATACCACTAATCTAGATTATTTTCGGCATGAAATGAGAGAAAATATATAATAAATAAAGGTATAGAGATATATCAAATATCCAATAATATAACAAATATTTATCATATATATAACAATAAACACAGAGATACAATAATACACAATTGCTATTAATGAGCGAAATGTACAAAACTATAGAAATACAGAGTGAAAGACTCTTTAGAATTGCAGTAGCTTATCTTTGAGAAGAGATGTGATGACTACTCACATTCGAAAGAATATGATTGTTAAAATGAGGCTCCAAAGGCCTTTTTAACATAAATAAAATCCAAAACCCTAACCCAGAAAGATGAAAACCCAATAGTTTTGTGGACCCCATTTTGGGTAGTTTGGTGTATCAACTTCCCTGGGGCATAACTTTGGCATACAATCTTCGTTTGGAGCACACAATAGCTCGTTGGAAAGGTATCGAAGAGGTGATTCATTTTTGGGGCTCAATAAAATTCTATAATTATCATTGAGGTTCCCCATCACGAAAAAACTTCATTTAGTCCCTCAAAATGGCCCCAGAAGTTTAGGAACCGAAAAACTGCTAAAAATAGTAAATTTCTAGAAGACTGTTTTGAGCCAGTTGGAATAGGTGGGTGGCCAGAGATATCCACTTGTATCATCTTAAAAATAGATATGATGATTTATAAAAGGATGTTTATTCATGGAATAAATGTTTCTATGAAAAATAAATTCTTACGGTTAAACATGAAAGAGATGAAAATCATATTGATGAATATGAAATAAGACTCTATGATTTTATCCATCTAGACACTTTCAAATGTAGAATCTATAAAATATTGTATAAGAAATGAGACTTCCATAATCTTTCTCATCTATAACATTATATATCTATTATTCCAGGACCAATTATTGATTTAGCACAAAATTATTTGAAATATCATAATTTCCAGATTGCATATGAGTCTTTGGAATCACTTCATGAAATCATAAAGAAAATTCTCCAGAAGTAGTGTGCACAAAGAAAATATTCAAGGATAATATAAAGGAAAAAATTATTTTTGGGAAAGAACTGCAATCAATTCCCAAAAACATACTCTTTTGGATGTAGTAAAAAAGACAAGAAAATAAAATCTAAAAGAAAGAAGCAAAAGTGAAACTATGATCAACCAGTGTATTTTCCAAGAAATATTTTTTTTGGAAATAAAAGAGGAAATTCCTTTTTTGTCAAGAAGAGATATGCACCAAAGAAACATTTAATATGTTTCATTTGCGAACAAAAAGGCCATTGGGCTTCACAATGCCCAAAAAAGGATAAATTTCCATATTCTGAGAAAGTTGCATGAGTCTTTGTTACTCAACTTAGTCCTTTTGATTGGGAAATTTTTTCTAACACTTCTTCTTCTTCTGACACTAATCTTCTTGAATTACATTATGATGAATTATATGATATTTATCATTTCCCTTCCACTTCTTCCCTATCTTATTTACATGATGAATGTTCTTCCCCTGGACTTCTCCAAGATATTGATTTTCTTTCTGTAAAAATGTTTAATGCTACACTTATCTCATGGGAAGACCCGTGTCATCAAATTTCTTATTTGCAATGCTAACAAACCCATACTTCTCATTTTCATTTCCATGTCCAAGACTGTTTTTCCTCCGAATTGAATCTTTGTACCAACATTTTTTGAAGCTTTGCACACCAAGACTGGTGATCCCAACACTCACTTAGACTCAATCCCTTAAAAAAGGAAAATCACCAATTCAATCTCATAAACATCCAATACATTCTTTTCATCCCTTTGAATATTATATGCTACAACAAAACATTGGGACATTAAAAACAAGTATAAAGCAGAAGGATATGCAAATCTAATGCTTAATGGATAAACAAGCTAAATAGAAGTATGAGTTAGAATAGTTAATTATAAAAAAGAACAAAACATGTTTTCTAGCTCAAAATAATCAGAGACTACAAAATATCAGTAGGAACATGTATGCAAGAAAAATGGGAGAGACTACCTCAAAAACAAGATAATCAATAAGGTATGTATTGTGAACATTATGATAATATGGTACAAATGTTAATAATCATGGGTTTACAGGATAGACTGGTTATTACAATAGGGTTCAAGTGCCCAGGTTATAAAGAATATCAATTAGAAGCTCAGGTTGATGCTGGTATCATGATGAGTTGTGATAAGTTTAGAGATCTTCTTGAATATATGTGGGAACCATAGGATACAAAGTTTAGAGTCATTAATTTTGAATTGGTTCACATAAGTCATAGAGAAATAGATATCCTTGTTAGAATTGGGAATAAATATTTAAATGCACAATGCTCTCATATGATGTTGGTTTTGATATTCTAATTGGAAAATATTTTGTTAATATATGTCTTCCTCCCACAATAGGAAATGATTCCATCAGTTTCACTATTGATAACAAGATAAAGAAGATTCCTGCAAAAAATGATTATATTGAGAGAGTAAGACTAGATGAGAAACAAGTACAGACTCCTCCATTGTCTATAGAAACATTGTTGAAAATAAAGAAGATAGTAAAAAATGATGAGCTTCATGGCCAATAAGTTCTCATCTCAATTTAAGAAAATATCAAGAAACACTACACTTTTGAAATTCCAAATGTATTTTGGCATAGAGATAAATATATTTTTTACCTCCCTTGTAAAGAAGGTTTTGCATGAACTTGATTTGAATTGGATCATTATATTATTTTTCATCTATCTCGATACTTTTTGGGTGGAAAAAATTGGAGGAATCAACTTGCAGAGCCATTTTGGCAGTTGGTCCCAATTTGGAAATTTGGTTCCAAAAAACCGTCTGAAATCTTCCAAATCCATTTTGAGGCATCAAACAACACTTTTGATGGTCCAAAACATAGTAATGAAATATATTCCATGTTCTACACTCCAATACATTTCCAATGGTGCATCAAATGCCTCAATCAAAGCTTGTATGGAAAAGTTATGCCTTTCACAAGTTGACCTACCGTGTTGATCACCATGATACAAGTGGATGCCACATCATCCCCCATTACTTAAACATGTTGGGATAGCTAGGTAGTGGATTTTCTAGAACATTCTAGAAGGTCCAAACCTGATCATTAATTGAGGGTTGAGGAAGTCAATACCCTAACCCTAAATGGCTATCGAGCTATGTTAACTAATGGACCGCTAGGAAGAGAAGGGTTCCATTATTTAGCATTGTATTTTTCTCCATAGTTGAGAAGAGCACCTAGGAGTGGTGGTGTGAGAAAAATAGGGAAGAGACTATGTAGAAACCATACATGCCATAGTGTCAAAGGAAACTCCACCGAGAGTGCCTCTTTCTTTGTAATTTCATTTAAAGAAAAGAGAGTAGAGCAAACTCAGCTTCTAGATGGGTTTTCTCCCATATTAGGCTTACCAGGACATATCTTGTGTTTAATTGTGGATTGTTTTTGTTTTTATTTATGTTCTCTATTTTCCAAATTTCAACTATTTTATACATTTAAGCAGAAAACTAGTAATCAAAGAATATGATATCTAAAGGAAATTAACCTTCAAAGTAGAGATTTTAGTATTTTTATTAGATATGTTGTAACGAATTGTCCAATGGAATATCCACAGAAGTTTAAATATCACAAATCATCAAAATTCCTCTGCAATCAGATGTCACCTACAGAAGATAAATATTGTAAAACATAGATTATAAAGTTGTTGGAAAGAAAACTAATTGAGCCTAGTACAATCCCTTGGGATTTTGCACCATTTTATGTATATAAGAACTCATAAAAAAAAAGAGGTAAGCCAAGGATGATAATAAATTACAGACCTCTTAAATTTTCTTTCATGCCAATAAGGTATCCATTACCTTCCAAAGAAATTTATTTTCCAAAATTATTAATTGTAATGTGTTCAGTAAATTTGATCTTAAAAGTGGATTTTGGAAGATAGGAATTGCTCTTAAGGATAGTGTTAAGCCCTAATATTGGTTCATTACCCCTTAATTGTGGCATATTACATTAGTAATGTTATTTTATTTATGTTGTCTTTATTCCATTAGTTGTAATTATACCTCCTAGTCTCCTATATATACCAAGGAGACATTTTCATTTGGAATCATCTTGCACTTGAACATTTAAGTGGGGTAAAAGGAGGTTTCCCCCTCAAAGAGGCTTATTATATGAAATTATCTCTTTTTCAAGGTGTTGAGTACTTTTTCTAAGTTTTTTCTACGCTATATTGATATTTGGTTCTTAACATATAGTATCAGAGCTCAAGGTCTTGAGGTTTTGCTGTTGCATCTGAGACACCTTGGAATTTTTGCTATAACTTGTTTTCTACAATGTTTCAGAATGAATGGCTTGGTGGATATTTATCAGACGGATCAATGTAAGTTGGGTTAAAATTTCAACTCCTGAGGCCTTATACTTTCGGAGATACAGCCTGTACAATATAGGGTTCTGGAATCATCCTGACTTGAGTCATTACAGAATTTTCACTATAAACAATTTTTTGTAATGTTTCAGACCTTGAAACATGGAGGATATTCACAGAAATTAATAAGGTATCTGTGGTAAAAATTTAAGCTTCCAGGTCATCTTAAATTTGTAGATACACATTGTGGAAGATAGGGTATCTAACTAGTCCTATTGACTAGTCTCAAGAAGGTGTTCCAGGTAAAACAATCATAAATTCTTCCTAGAGTATCCAAATTGAGTGGGACTAGTTTCATTGGATTGTGGATAGTATGTAGTATTTCTGGCATGAGTTTCAGAATTTTATATCAATTATTTTGTGAGGGGAACGCTATAAAAGTGAGATCTCCTGGAAAGGCCAAAAATAGACAAGTTGTGGGGAAGTTACCATAAATTTCACTTGGCACATCCAATTTTGATCAGACTTGTGGTATCGTAGAGAAGAAATATCACAGAACTACATAAAATAAAGTTTCATACCCAAAAGGGACAAAACTTGGGAGATACAATAGAATAAATATTGTCTAGTAGAACCACCTCAAAATCAAAGTTCAAAAGTGATACTTGGCCAACATGCCACCCAAAAAGGGAAATTCTACACCAAATAAGCCTCCAGACAATCCTACTTGGACTCTTGATGAAGGTGAAGAAATGCATAGGGACATAAATTATTTAAAAAAGAAGATAGTAACAAAAGATGAACTACAAGAGATGGAAGCTAAGTTGGAGGCAAAGATGGATGGTTTAAAAGAGGAGATCATGGAAGTATTGAAAAATTTTGTAACAGAGAAGACACCTGAAAGTGAAAATGTATCCCATGAAATTCATGATGAAGACACAAGGAAGGTGAATCAAGAATGGAGAAACTCCAACTTTGGGTTGAATACCAACCACATTCCTAAGATCAATATGAGGACGTTTGATGGCAAGGACCCAATCACATGGATACTTTAGATGGAGCAATTCTTTGATCTATATAATGTGCCACATACACAAAGGGTACGAATTGCTTCTTTATATTTAGAACCTAATCAATTTGTATGGTATCGATGGCTTTGTTCTCGCAAATCACTCGTCACTTGGACAATTTGCACGGAAGAAATGATAGCACACTATGAGGATACAAGGAGCAATACCTTCTTTAGCCAATTGATAAATCTCAAGCAAAAGGGTTTAGTTACCGAGCACATT
>ML790689.1:246563-257572 GCA_009831015.1 Picea engelmannii | reverse complement strand
AAGAGGCTTATTATATGAAATTATCTCTTTTTTAAGGCGTTGAGTACTTTTTCTGAGGTTTTTCTATGCTATATTGATATTTGGTTCTTAACAAATAGATATAAGACATGGTTTGTAGTTCCTCATGGTCAATATCAATGAAGATTCATGCTATTTGGGTTCAAGCATGCTCCATCATAATTTCATAAACTCATGGAAGATTTTTTTGGCCATTTGCATTTTCTCATTGTATATATTGATGATTTGTTGGTTTGTTCTTATGACATCAAGGAACATAAAAGACATTTGGAAGAATTTTTTGAGGCAATGTATAGGCATGGCATTGCATTATAAAAAAATAAGCTTGAATTTGATAAGATCGGGATATAAATTCTTAGGCTTATAATTGCAAAAGGATCAGTTGAGTTTCAGACTCATGTTTTGAAAGAACTTGTAAATTTTATAGATAAAATTATGGATAAAACTCAATTGCATAGATTCTTAGGTTGCTTGAATTATGTTTGGAAGTTCTACAAAAATCAAGTAGCATATGCATATATTCTCCAAAGGAGATTGAAGAATAAACTTGAACCCTAGATTGAAAAAATGACAAGAGTTGTTCAGAGTATCAAGCAAAAGTTCCAAAATTTTCCAACCTTAGTTCTACCCAAGAAAGAACTACCATATATTTTGGAAATAGATGTTTCAAATGAGGTATGGGCTGCATTATTTTAATAACAACATAGTCAAAGAGAATAGGTATTCTCTCACGCCTATGGAGCTTTCAATGAACATGAATTAAAATACCCATCCTCTCATAAATAAATTAGGGATAATTTTAAGGATGGAAATTTATCTCAAAATGTAGAAACCTTGGTGAATATTACTAGTCCTTAATATACAAACTATAAAATGCTTGGCAATATTTTTGTAAAAATATTCAAATTTCTAATGATTTATATAGTTTCTATAAAATTTGGGTTATTTTTAAGGTAAAATAATTTTATTCTATAGAATTTGGGCGAGTCACATTTAGAAAAAATGGAAGTTAGCGAACATTTTTTTTGGGAAAAAGCATGGAAAATTACCCCATGGGTAAAATTTTCCCTGAAATAAATCTTAGCAATAAAGAATGGGATTAAGAGTTTCAAAATGTTTCTAAAACCTATTCAATTTACTATTATGATTGATCTTAAGCATATGAAAATAATCTTGCAAAATAATAAATTATTAGAACTAGGAAATAGAAGGTTAATGTTATGGAGTATTTGGCTGGAAGGATTTTATTTTGATATACAGTATAATCTAGGAAGCGATAATTGCATTGTTGATATACTCACAACGAAAGATTCCAAAACGTCTGTAATTATAGTTGTGAAATTTCTCAGTAGGAGAACGACAATTCTAGGATGTTCAAATTGTCTAATAAATTTATTCTTTGAATGTTTTTCTACTATAATAAATGCCCAAAAATGCCAAGAGATTATACTCTCAAGTATTGTAAGTAATTGTAGAGAACGGGATGTATTCCAGTATTTTGTTGAATCTCCTAAATTTCTAATTGAGAGATTTCTAGAGAAGCATCCTCAAAAAGAGCCTTTGTTCCTTTGATTCATGGTGGACTTGGGAATATTACAAAAAATTATTCAGATTGGTTATGCATTATGAAATAATCTCATTTACATGTGAATGCATAGGTATTGTACCTTGGGAATGGTTTTCATAGTATACCCTAGAATATATATGCATGTGCTCTACCATTTCACTTCTATATGAATTTGTTAGTGAAAATTCATTTCAATTATTTTCTTTCTAATAATTCATTAGCATTACCATGCCTAGAATATTTCCACAATTTAGCTTTCTCATTCAAGAGAAATATAAAAAATAGAAAGAGAGGATTCAAGGGACTCTCTCTTCTCATTCCTTAGCATGAATTGGAATTCATAGACTATCTTATCCACTACGTGACCTTTCTTTTCTCAAATAGTCCACTCAAGTCCATGCTGACAATTCTAGAGCTACCCTCCTTCATGCAATCTGCATTCAACTTAGAAAGGGAAGTCTCACATGTTTATTTTATAATTTCAACATGTCAAGATTGTGAATTAATATTTAATAATATTCCTCAATATGATCAACTAGCCCATTAACTTAAAAAAACTAATCCAAGGGATTCCTCTCCCTTGTACTCTTGTGTATAAATTGTTTCAACTGATGTTAAACTACTTGATAACATTCTAATATATACATGGTATTCATCTACATCCTTTATTTCTTTATCATCTTTCACAATTCTATTCTCCTGACATAGTTTTCTTGTAGTCTATCCACATGCAAAAACTTTAGCATGCAACTTTTTGTTGCAATGTGTCCAACTCAACAAGATTAGAACCCTTATATATTCTACTACCTGATGATAATAATCAATCAAAATCATCCCTGTGCAATTCTTACACCTTATCAATATACATTGTTACATACCAACACCATATTTCCATGGGGAACCATTCACCATTGGAATTCAAGGAATGCACTTAGAAATTCCATGGTATCTTGACAATAACTCTTACATCCTCAGCATGGCTTAAAATCAATTTATCTTTTGAAAGCTTCATGATTATTCTAATGGAAAGTCTCGTAGGTATACTCATAAGTATGTTGATTTATTACTCATGAAGCAATCATCAAAAAAATAAACCTATTGTGTGCCTACAATATACTAGGAAACACATAATACTCCTACTCACTTTTCATGTGAGCCCTTTATTCCATCTCTTTATGAGTGGAGTATAGCCTTCTTATACCACTATCCATGAGAAGCAAAAAATTCAAAATAATGTCAACTACGAAATAGCATTACCCAAAATACCACAATCATTATTTCTTTCTTCATAATCAAACTCATGTAAGGGTCTTCAATATGATCCCTTCATTCAACATTGTAGGCCAACTCTACCTTTGAATATATATGTGCATGTAGGTACATCACCTGCACACTTTCCTCCATTCTCAATACATTTTATTTAGGATTAAGACCATCCTCTTTCTAAGTGATGCAAGTCAGATCTGAATCGTACCAAATTCTTCATGATCTTGGCATAGATTCAAATCTGTTGCTTCTTAACCCACAGTTATTACAACCTAATTTATCTTAGGGTGCTCTAAACCCTTAATAGGGTGCCTAGGATCGATCTTCTCTTCTTTCATCTTTTGGCCCTTTTCTATAGAACCAATCCACATGACCAGGGATTTAACACAGAGGTGATAAACTATGTTCTCCTCGTATTTCCAAGAGATATGACTCACTATATTCCTTATCTGCTAATCGATGGTGTAGATCAAACCTGTGTGGAGATCCACAATTAGCAACAAATGTGGAGTCCCAAATAACACAACCTTTAAACCTATCATTGATTTCCACAATAGAAGATGCATGTTGGTAATGGGATTGATGTGAGTTGTCAATCGATTGACGGGTGACGATCGACGATCATCATGGATTGTGGAACAAATACTTGTGCGGAAATTAATTCACCCTTTGAATCTCACAATGGCTACATGTTGTCAATTTTCATTCACTAAGATATGATGTTCATGACTTAATCATTTATTGACTTATCCCTTTCCTCACGATCAAATGGTGTGCAGTGTTCCTAGCCAAATGATGAATGATCGATGTTCATTCCTTCTAATTCTTGCACCATTTTGAGATCTGATGGTTATCATTCAATGGTGGGGTGATTTAATGACTTTTATAGCTTACCCTGTTATCACAATAGTCTTTCTCCTCCACCGTTCAATTAGGATCATCGATCCTTCTTGTGATCAATGATCACTAGAATAACATTCCTTGATCTCATATAGAATACAGGATTGCACCAGGCCTCCTCTCCAGAGTTCTCATTCACGACCCTGCAAAAAAAACCCTACACCTGCAATTATACGATCTCACCTATATTCACTTCTTTCTCATAGAAGCATACAATATACAGATAAACAGACATAACTTTAGAGGCTTCCAGAATACTTGAAATAGATTATTTCCTTTGTATTCATATAAATAGGTTTACATACAATTATATAGACTAACAAGTCCTCTGGTATTTCACTGACCAACCTCCTTTCCTCTCTATGGACTAATCCCTCATTCTACTTTCCTAATCAATATTATTTGGCCACTCTCCAATCTCTTGGCCTGATAATCATTCATTTTTGCCACATCTTCGATGTCTGGCCTAATCTTCTATATCTTTCCATCCCCTCTCTATGCCTCTAAGGCTTACAAAATTATACAAAATAATTATGAATTGTTTATGGTTCAAATCCAACAAATCCTCAAAAGATTACTAAGGATCCTCTCTAATCCACTTTCCACTCAACCAAATTCCTATTCTACAATCTCCTAATCCCTAATATCCTCGTAAGATCTTCACAATCCTAATATCCCTCATGTTCTCACATATTCGAGAAAATTTACAATTATATCCTCACACACATATTTCTCACTCAAACCACTCAAAACATAGGAACTTACAAATAAATCAAGACTTTGGGAACCAACTCCCTTGAAAACACAAGACCTCCTAGTCTAGGAAATTGTACAATAATTTGGAAGCATGATGTTTCTGCATCAGACTCCCAAGGTTGAAAACATTCATGATCTCTTGATCATGTGTTTCACATGTTGATGAAACCCTCTAGGGTCGCAAAAATTTTACTGAAGCCTTCCACTTGCTCCATCTATTTCTCTATTCCGATGTTGATTTGTTGTTGTTTGTAATTCTCATGGCTTCCATATTTTATGCTGCAATGCCCCACTGCCTTTGCTTTCACAATATGGTGTTGTCACTTGCTTGTTGCTATTGATTTTCTTCCTTACTATTGTCTTCTTCTGAGATACCTTCCTCATCATCTTCCATAGCATCTCAACCTCTATGTCTAGCTGGTCCTTTGGTTGGTGCATACTTTTCCATTTGATTTTGCTTTCTCTTTGATGAATCATGTTGTTGTTGTTATTGTCCACTAATTGTTGCATCATGTTTTGAATTATATCTTCAGGATTCTTACTCTGATTTCCTTCTCCTGTGCCACCTCTAATTGACACATTCATTTTCTCTCCTACTTGAATCAGCTTTGCATATTCTCTGTAGTCTTCATCTTTAGTCAGCCACCTTTCTAGAAAAGTTAACTCTTCCTCAATACTCATCACTTGAGGACTACCTTCACCTTTAGGAAATAGTCTAGGTGCTACTTCCATGTCGTGTTCATCTTCCACTTCTATGCCTGCAATTTCTGGATTAAAATTAAATTTAAAATTTACCTCTTTTTCTTTATATGCAATAGGCATTTCTCTTTCACTACTAGGCTAAGTGAATATGTATTTTCCCTAGCTATACTTTCTCCTTTTTCTGATTCAGGTTCTATCAACATTTTCTCCAGCAACTCTATCTCTTCATTCCACCTAGTAAATATTTCATCAAAATGTTTCTCTTCATCTTCTTGTTGGCTATCTCCATGAGCCAATTGTCATTCACCTACAAAACCAAATTCTTTTGATTGTGTGTCAGTTCCTTTATTATCTAAATGTGCATGTGCTCCCCCTAGGTTGTCTTCATGAAACAACATAGCCTCATTCTCTATCAGAATGCAATTTTGATCTTGCTCTTTCAAAATGTCTTTGTACATTTCCTTTTCCTCCTCCATCTTCATGACAACTTCAAGTGATTGTTTATCACCTACTTTACCTGCAAACATACACAAATCATCAGTTTTAAAAATATTAATTCCTTCAGCCTCTCTTGATTCCTTTGTCATAATATCTTCATCATGTTGATTTTAACTCTCCAGAGAGTCCATGAGACTCTCAACTGATATCCTTTCCATATCATCCTCCCCAAGGATGTCTCCTTGCTCTGGTTCACAATAGTGAACTCCTTCTTTTGTTGCGAATGACCTACACCTGCACTCAACTCCTATGAGTTTCTCTTTCTGTATTACAGCATTCATCCTCTGCTCAATTTCTCTAAGATTTTCCTAAGATTCTCCTCATATAACTGCATCACCATCCATTGGAATTTCTTCTTCATACTCCATCTATGTCTCTGGTTCTCTTTCATCTCTTCCTCTTGTAGCATCATTACCATGTAAATGAGTTTACTCTTTATCTGAGTCATTTCTATGTCAAACTCTTCTTGACTCATCTTCTCCATGCCCTTTATCTTGGCACATTTCCTTCTATTGTATCTTTCCTCTAAACCTCTACAATGACCTTCAATGATCATTATCTTCCCCTCCTTTTTGAACTTCATTTGTTCACTTGTGGACTACACCTAATCCCTCACCTTTAGAAAGTCTCCATACCCACCTTTATACCAATTCAAGAATTCCTTTGAGCCTAATGTCTTGGTATCTATTTGTCTCTCTGTCTCTGGAACCACCTTATGAGCAACTCCTTTTCTCCTCTTGGCTTCTACAGTACTCCACTATTGGTCACTATAATTTCTTAATTAATTCAAACAATCAAGTGCTACATAAATTGTCAACCCAGGGAAGTCTGTTTATTTCAAAGATAACCATGCACTATACATGCTCAATTCCAAAAGCAACTCAGAGTTGTAGTAAAGGAAACTATATTAATCACACTTGCCTTGAATAAACTGAAGTTCTGACATGAATTACAGGAAAGCAACCTACCTATTGCAGATCTTAAAGAGATGATTAATCTAAAGAATCCTGGATTACATTAAAATAACAATTGCAATAGGAAAGAACAACTATTCTGTAACCAGAGAACAGGACCCTATTCCCAAGCAGGAACTCCAGCACCTTGTTTCTGATTAACACACTTTCATGAAAACATTAATGCATATAAGGCTAACTCTATCTAACAGAGAACAGGACCCTTAATCCCTTCCATTAAGCAGGAACCTTTAGTATGGGTCTCTGATTAACACACTCAAGGAAATGATTGAAAGATGACTACTTCTAATAGAGAACAGGACCCTCTAATTCCTTCCTTTAAGTAGGAACCTTTAACCCAGTCTCTGATTAGCACACTTGTGAAAATAACTAAAAGCTAACTAATTCTATAGAGAACAGGACCTTCTAATCCCTTCCATTAAGTAGGGACCTTTAACCCAGTCTCTGATTAGCACACTTGTGAAAATAACTGAAAGCTAACTAATTCTACTGAGAACAGGACCTTCTAATCCCTTCCATTAAGCAGGGACCTTTAACCCAGTCTCTGATTAGCACACTTATGAAAATAAATGAAAGCTAACTAATTCTACAGAGAACAGGACCTTCTAATCCCTTCCATTAAGCAGGGACCTTTAACCCAGTCTCTGATTAGCACACTTGTGAAAATAACTGAAAGCTAACTAATTCTATAGAGAACAGGACCTTCTAATCCCTTCCATTAAGTAGGGATCTTTAACCCAGTATCTGATTAGCACACTTGTGAAAATAACTGAAAGTTAACTAATTCTATAGAGAACAGGACCCTCTAATCCCTTCCATTAAGCAGGGACCTTTAACCCAGTCTCTGATTAGCAAACCTCATAAAATCATCACACAATATTGCCAATTAAAATGATTATGAACTTCGTGAAAATAATGTAACATTCAATAAAATAAAGTTCTTAACAAGACAGAGTTCAGTAGTGTTTTAGCAAAGCAGAATTCATTAAAAGTCGTGTTTCAGCAAGACAAAATTTAATCAAGGCACAAACATAAATTACACTAACACACTATAAAACTAACGGGTGAATCTTGTGAAGAAGGTGGGCCCTCCCTTCTCACAAGATTCCCCTGAGACGAAGAGGCTAGAGAAGGATTCTCAAAACCGTCTTTTATTCATCTATCAATGAATCATATTACAATATGGAACATGAAGTACGTCCCTCTCTCTGAAGCTTTCTTAATACATAAAAACTGGGGATTTTTTCGAATGATGATTTCCTCTTATTTAAAGAGGGAACCCCTTCGATACAATTGATCAAAAATTACGGATGTATATCTGAGTCCTATTCTTAGTCAGATCGACTTTTCTAAACCGGAATAGGACATCCTAGTATCATGCAACAGAATGCTATTACGAGTGTTGAATGAGGTGTTGTTGTTACGGCTGGAGTGACAGTTTCTTATTGCTGCTACATGTTGTTTCGACACCACAAATCGTGGGCTGTTTCAGCCACGGGATTTGTGCTCTTGACTATTTCAACATTCTCATGTAGCAACGATGGTGGTGCTTGGCTTACGGTGCAACTGTTAGTCAATCTGTATGAGTTGTTGTTGACCGCGGACTGTGTAACGACTTCCTTTGTGTTTCAGCATCGTCGGTCCTGGGTTGTGTAATGACTTCCTCTGTGTTTCATCATCGTGACCATGATCTATGTAACAAATTCCTCAGCATCATAGATCATGAACTGTGTAACAGCTTTTGTGTTTCAACATCATCGACCATGGAACAGCTTCTGTGTTTCAGCATCGTCGACCATGGACTATGAAACAACTTCTGTGTTTCAGCATCGTCGACCATGTAATAGCTTCTGTGTTTCAACATCGTCAACCATGGACTGTGTAACAGCTTCTGTGAATTGTTGTTTTAGCAACATGCCTCAAATGCTAATCTACAGTTTGAACTATTTCAGCACTTATACATTTCTAATCAATGGTTAAGTATGAAAGTAATGTAAAATATTATGCAAAACAGATTAAACATATAGTAATGAGAAGGGATGTTGTATACCTTTGGAATGATAAGATAAAGTGATAATATGAGTTTAAATGTGGGTGATAAAGAGTGTAATAGTGGCAAAAAGTATGGGCAAAAAGGTACATTGTGTGGTCCTAACATCCACTATTTATGAGAACATTAAACTTTGTCCTCCTTATCCAACTTTTAGTTGGATCCTCAAGGTTCTTTGCCACTTCTTTCTTTAAGAACACAATTGTTCTTCTGTCACAACCTCTTAGTTGTCTGTTGCTATTGGTTCATTCATCTTGTTTTAACCTACAACAAACACAAAACAATAGTTAGAATTAAAACACACCATTAGTCTTCAATATCTCTGCATGACCTTGTTCCACCATTCATATGCACTTGAATGGACTATTCTGTGTTCATCATTTACCTCTACAAATTATCCTTAAGAGTATCACTAAAATCTCCAATCTTCTGCCTCATTATATCTTGATATCGAAGCAAAAAAGTGCCTACAAATCTTCCAAAGGGAAATCCTACCAAGGAATATCAAAATAATACGCCTTCTTCAAGTTAGCCTAAGAAGGACACTTTTGCAAAAGATGTTGTGGAAAAGGGAAAGAAGAAAGAAGAACCTCCAAAGTAAGTACCCAAGGCAAGAAAGGAGGCAGTCATCAAAGAGTTAGAAAAAACCTCATCTTCCTTTAACTTTGAAAGTGATATGGCCAAAATTAAAATCTATGTTCCATTCAATGAGATGATAAAAAATAGTGAATATAGAAATAAGATCATTAAGATGCTCAAGATGGAAAAAAATTATGAAACTTTAAATATACAATATGATCATCCCACCATCTTGTTTGGCCCACGTGTGGAAGAGAGTGGTGATGTCGATGAAGTTCCCCCTTTCTATGTTAATTTGAAAATTCATGACAGGACTTTACATAATGCTATGTTATACTCAGGAGAATCCCATAACCTGATTCCCAATGTAGTCATGCACCAATTGGGTCTATATATAACAAGGCCTTAAAAGGATCTTTTCTCCTTTTACTCAAGGAAGGTGAAGTGATTGGGCCTAATCAAATATCTGGTGGTATCATTGTCTTAAATTCAAGAAAAAAATATTATCATGGATGTTGATACTGAGAGGGGGGTGAATCAGTATCAAGTACATTTTAAAACCTTTTTCAACTTATACTTAAACCATTCAATTATATCTAATGATAAATGAACAATAGTATAAGAGTTACACCAATACACCACAATACACCATGCAAAATATATGAGAAATAATCAATAGTTATTATTCAAGGGAAGTAATAACTTCCAGAGGTAGCTACAACTTCCAAATGTAAAGGGATGGATAAACCTCCAAGAGGAAGATACAATCCTTCAATATCAAGAGATATTTGAACTCTCCATTCTTGCCCCTTCCTTCCACCCAAGAATATACGAGAGATAATAAAACTTCACATTAAATCATCACCATCAACCAACCATCACATAGAACCTGATAATGCTTCCTGAGACTTCTTTAATTTCTACAATTATTCAATTCTTGGAATACTCTGATACTGTAGATAATATTATTCAATTTATTCTTTGAAACTTCTCCAAGTTTCACTCCTTGAATCCTCCCTAAAAATAAGTTATAGAGAGAATGGTAGACCTTGTTCAATTATGGTTTATTCCGAAGGCCTAACTTGTACAGAATGCCCCACGCTCAATATTTAACATCTAATTCTAAAACTCACACATAAGAAACCAAATTCCGTACTCTTTCCAATGAAATTTCTCCCACGTCATTTGGATTCTCTATGAAGAAGTTATGACTATTTTACCCGGAACCCCTGTTTATTGACTAGCTTCAGGACTGGTCACAAACCCTATCTTCCACAGAGTGTATCTGCATACTTATAGCGAATCAAGAGCTGAAATTTTTACCACAAGTACCTTGATATATATTCTCAATACCTTATCAATTTCACCATCTGAATCATTCTAGAAAAAAATTTATAGAAAACATGGTAAGATGACCTGAAAATAACATACCTTAGAACACGTCACCAAAAGACTATTGGAAGATTGGTTGTTGTCATTGATGTCAACCCTGGTCATGGGTTTTGGACTACACGATTGATGAAGGTATTTGGAAATGAAGGAAAATGCACATGTATATACAACACCCATGGATGGATAGTATACATCATGTTGTTTCTGGTGGTATGTGGCACGTCACATGGATCCTCATGGTTGAGGAGAAATGAATTTTTGAAGATGACAAAGTGAATTGAAGAAGGAAGTACATGTAGGCCCTAAA
>ML790689.1:230045-241637 GCA_009831015.1 Picea engelmannii | reverse complement strand
TTTGAGCTCGCTATTTTCAATCTCAACATGCTTCAATTTTTTAAGATTCTCATCTTCTTGTTGAATCATTTTTGGTTCATGATTTTCTTCTTCTTCATTGAAATTTTCTTCTTTAGTGTCATCTCTTTCAATCCTTGGATGAGGACATTCAAATTCAGCATGTCCTACTCCTTCACAATAAAAGCAAAAGAACTAACCTCTATTTTCTTCTTTGAAATCTGAGATGTTGTAATTTGCTTCAACTTCTTCTTCTTCTTCTTCTTCTTCTTCTTCTGCTTCTTCCCTTGCATAAATGTCTTGTAGCTTGTCCCAAATCTCTTTTGCTGATGCACTTGATCCCACCTTGGATTTTACTGAATCTGTCAATCCATCCAAGATGGTATCTATTGCTAATTTGTTATTCCTTTTTTCTTCCTTCTAAGCTATAGTCTTTGCTTTCTTCAAAGCATCATATCCTGAAGCAACTGAGAACCAAATATCTACCCCAAGAGATTTCAAGTAAGTTTCCATTATATTACTCCAGTATTCAAAATTGCTTCCATCAAATGGTGGAATCCCATTTGGAATGTTGTCTTCCATTTTTGCATAGGATCTTCCTTCCAGTGGTTAAACTGTACTGAAGGTAACCTGCTCTGATACCAATTGTTGATACTGAGAGCGAGGTGAATCAGTATCAAGTAAAATTTAAAACATTTTTCAACTTATACTTAAAGAATTCAATTATATCCAATGAGCAATGAACAATAGTATATGATTTACACCAATACACCACAATACACCATGCACAATATATGAGAAATAATCAATAGTTATTGTTCAAGGGAAGTAATGACTTCCAGAGGTAGCTACAACTTCCAAATGTAAAGGGAGGGATAAACCTCCAAGAGGAAGATACAATCCTCAAATATCAAGAGAGATTTGAACTCTCCATCCTTGCCCCTTCCTTCCACCCAAGAATATATTAGAGATAATAAAACTTCACATTAAATCATCACCATCAACCAACCATCACATAAAACCTGATAATGCTTCCTGAGACTTCTTCAATTTCTACAATTATTCAATTATTGAAATACTCTGATATTGTAGATAATATTATTAAATTTATTATCTGAAACTTCTCCAAGTTTCACTCCTTGAATCCTCCCTAAAAGGAAGTTATAGAGAGAATGGTAGACCTTGTTCAATTCTGGTTTATTTAGGAGACCTAACTTGTACAGAATGCCCCGTTCTCAATATTTAACATATGATTTTGAAAATCGCACACAAGAAACTAAATTCCATACTATTTCCAATGCAATTTGTCCCACATAATTTGGATTCTCTATGAAGAAGTTATGAGTGTTTTACCCGGAACACCTGTTTATTGACTAGCTTTGGGACTGGTCACAAACCCTATCTTCCACAGAGTGTATCTCCATAATTATAGCGAATCAAGAGCTGAAATTTTTACCACATGTACCTTGATATGTCTTCTCAATACCATAGCAATTTCACCATCTAAATCTTTCTAGAAAAAACATTATAGCAAACATGGTAAGATGAGTTGAAAATAACATACCTTAGAACACATCACCAAAAGATTTCATCCTCCCTTGAAATACGACCTCCTTTACTTATGATTTCCTATGAAATTCAACTTGTATTTCATATGAATGTATAATGATATTTATTTATACCATTTATGTCACTTTCTTTTAACATTAGGGCCGACTTGACAGTTTCTTATTTTGTAATTCTTTTCTTTAATTATCTTCAGGGCCTACATGTACTTCCTTCTTCAATTAACTTTTTCATCTTCAAAAATTCATTTCGCCTCAACCATGAGGATCCACGTGATGTGCCACATACCACCGGAAACAACATGATGTATACTATCCATCCATGGGTGTTGTATATGCATGTGCTTTTTCCTTCATGTCCAAATACCTTCATCAATCTTGTGGTCCAAAACCCATGACTAGGGTTGACATCAATGACAACAACCAATCTTCCAACAATGGATGTGGTGGTTGTTGACATCCCTCCTAAATTTGGTATGTTTTTATCTAGATCACAGGCTGCAAATTTGAATGGGACTTTGCAAATCGATATGTCATATGCTACTATCCCTGTTTTTGGCCAAGATAGGAGGTTGTATAGGGAAGTATTTCTCAAGTACATGGTCAGTAATAAATCCCAACCAAACAACCATCCCATTTACTCTGTAGATATTGATATTGGTTCTTCCATTTTCTTTAATTATTTGAGTTTTGAAGAGGAGGTGCCAAAGAATGATATGACTATCAAAGACAAACCTAATCAACAAACAAATGAAATTATAGATCAACAAAATAGTGAATAAGATGAGATGTGGAACATGATCTTTGATGGGGCTGCTATCAGAGAAGGAGAAGGAGCTAGTGTGTGGATCATTCCTCCTAAGTGAGGTACAAAACTTTGTTCTTGCAAGCTTTCTTTTGATTGCACGAATAATATGGTTGAATATGAGGCACTAGTTTTGGGATTGAAGACTTTGAAAGAAATGGGTGCTAGGAGGATAGTTGTACATGGAGATTGAGAGCTTATTATAAATCATGTAAAAGGTATATATCAAGAAAAGAATCCTAGATTAAGAGAATATAGGAATATAGTTCTTGATCTTCTTGAAGAATTTTCATAATACAATCTCTTAGTGATTCCAACGGGGAAAAATCTTATCATTGATTCTCTAGCTACTTCAGCCTCAGTTTTCAATTCCAAATTTCTTAACAGAAGATATGAGATTGAGGTCAAGCACAGGCCAACAGTACCTGATAATATTAAGTATTGGCAAATTTTCGAAGATGACAAACAAGTAGAAATTTTCCTCTAGATGAATGGTGAATTTGCAAATTCAAATATTGATGAGGAACACTATTGTGAGGAAGAAGAAGATGTAGTTGTGTTCACAAATGATGATTATTTCAAGAATCACATTGATGTTAAGGATATAATGCAGCTGAAAAATAACATCATTCCCAAAGGCGTGGTCCCATTGGAAAAATTCTTTGACGACAATGATGTAGCCAGAAATCCTAAAATTATTGCAAATGATGAAGATATTGAAGATTGCAACATTGGGACTTAGAAAGATCCCAAGATCATCAAGATATCAAAGACACTCATCCTAGAGGTAAGGAAAAGGTATATCCGTTTAATGAAAGAATTCCCTGATGTTTTTTCATGCAGTTATGAATATTTAAAGGTCTATGATACTAAGGTAATTCAGCATGTAATTCCAATCACGGAGGATCACAAACCTTTCAAGCAAAAATTAAGAAGAATTAATCCTTTGTTGTTGCCACTGATTGAAAAGGAGGTTGTTTCAGGCCAATATCATAGTGTCTTTGAGATTTTCCAAGTGGGTATCTAATCTGGTGCCTGTCAAGAAGAAAAGTGGTGAGATCAAATTATGTGTGGAATTTTGGAATCTAAACAGTGTGTCTCTCAAAGACAATTATCCACTTCCTAAGATGAATTATATTCTACAGAAGGTGGTTGGTTCTCAAAAAATATTGATGTTGTATGGTTTCTCTGGGTACAACCAAATAATAGTATACCCTGATGATCAGGAGAAGACAACCTTTAAAACACCTTGGGGTACCTTCATATGCCAAAATGCCTTTTGGGCTCATGAATGCAGGAACAACCTTCCAAAGGGATATGGATCTAGACTTTTCTGATGAAAAAAGATAATTTTATTGTTATTTACTTAGATGATATCACTGTATATTCAATTTCTGATGAGGAACATCTTAAACATCTAAGGAGAGTTTTTCATAAATGTAGGAAGTTTGGCATCTCATTGAATCCCAAAAATTCTAATTTTGGAATGGAAGAGGGAAAATTGCTCGGTCACATCATTTCAAAGGAGGAAATAAAGATAGAACCCAACAGAGTTGAAGGAATCCTAAAACTTGGCACACCCAGAAGAAAGAAAGAAGTATAATCTTTCCTAGGGAAAGTAAATTTTTTGAGAAGTTCCATCCCTAACCTAGTTGAAATCATAAAGTATATCACTAACATTATCAGGAAAGGAAGTGAGATAAAATGGACTCTTAAATCTAGAAAGTCTTTTTAGGATATTAAAGTGGCATTGACTAAAGCCCCAGTGTTGGCCAGTCCAAATTTTGCAAAGGACTTTATCTTGTTTTCCTTTTCTTCAGAAAACACCATTGCTAGTGTTTTGTTGCAAAAATATGAACAAAACTTTGAGAGACCTATAGCCTACTATAGAAAGACATATAGGGACTCCCCATTAAGGTATGACATCATGGAAAATAAGGCATATGCATTGGTCAAGGCCCTAAATGAGTTTAGAATTTATATCTTTCATTCCCATACCATTGCTTATGTGCCTAGCAGTTTTGTAAAGGACATTTTGACTTAGCCTGATCCTGAGGGTAAAAGGGGAAAATGGATAGTTTTGTTGTTGGAGTATGCCCTTGATATCGAACCTACAAAGTTGATCAAGGGGAAAGGACTTGCAAAGCTGATGGCACGATCAAATTGTGAGCTTTTGGGAATTATTTTCATTGTTGATTTATCAACAGATTTAGAAGAAGAAAAATTCCCTCAGGTATATAAAAAATTCCTTTATTCCCCATGGTATGCTAACATTATTTATGTTTTAAGGAATTCGCAGGCTCCTCCTAAATTGAGAAAAACCAAGGCCAGGTTTTTAAAACTGAAAGCAACAATTTTTTGCATTCTAGACCAATCTCTGTATCAGAAAGATCCAGGTGGGATCTTCCTAAATGGTTTGTTGAAGGAAGAAGTGGAGAAATCCATCAGAGAGTTTCACAAAGGTGACTATGGAGGGAACCATTATTGGAATACTATTGTGCACAAAATATTGAGGGAAGGGTTCTATTGGCCTAGTATTTTTTTTTTGTTTACAAAGAAGTTTCAAGCTGTCATGAATGCCAATTGTTTTATGGGAAGAGAAAACTGCAACCTTTACCTTTGAATCCTATCTCTGTTGAAGCACCATTTAGGAAATGGGGCATTGATTTCATAGGAGAGATCCATCCATGGTCCTCAGCTTATCATAGGTGGAAATTGATAGCCACAGACTACTTCACCAAATGGATTGAAGTAGTCCCCATAAGGCAAGCCACTGATATTGTTATCATTCAGTTTTTACAAAACAATATTTTTTCTAGATTTGGTTGTCCAGTTAAGATCATTAATGACAATGCAACAACATTCAACTCCAAAAATATGGAGAAATTTTGCAGTGACTACAATATAACTCTTGGCCATTCCACAACTTATTACCCTCGGGGTAATGGGTTGGCTGAGTCATCCAATAAAAGTTTGACCAGAATTATCAAAAACATTATGCAGGATAACAAGAAAGCTTGGCACAAGAATCTTATCTATGCATTATGGGCTGACAAGATCACTACCAAAAGGTCTATTGCTACCTCCCCCTTCCAGATTGTATATGGTATAGAGGTAGTTTTTCCTACCTCATTAGGATTGTCAGTGATGAGATTTCTATAGGAACAAGATGTTGAACCAGATGCTACTCAAAGGAGGATATATGGACTAATAAATGTTCAACAAATAAGAGAGAAATCCTTCAACAACTCTCAACTCCATCAAGACAAAATTAAAAAATATTTTGACAGGCATACTAAGGAGCATGATTTCAAAGTGGATGATTTGGTACTGAAGTGGGATGCAAGCAATGAAGAAAGAGAAAAGTATGGAAAATTTGATCATCTTTGGCTGGGACCTTTCGGTATTGTGGAATATCATGGGAATAATTCTTATTTTCTATAGGAGCTCAGTGGAGATCTCATTGTTGGGGGACCTATAAATGGCAGGTTTCTCAAGCATTATCTCTCTTAGATAAGTTTTCACCCTTTCCATTTCATTGTATATAACCATTTTGTTTTTCAGTTGAGGCATTTGAAGTCAAATCAGTAGAAAATTGAAGCCCGAAGTGAAGGCCCTAAGTTTATGTTGAGTTTAGTCAAAGTTTTGTCGATAAAGTCGCGTAAATAAGTTGTTGGCTGATTTAGTTTTTGTGAGTCAAATAAATCCCAAGGGTCAGGCACTTAGTCTATTATTATTTACTACCTCACTAGGAGGACAGCATCCCCAGTTGGAGCCCATGTTAGTCACCAATAAAAAAATGTATTGCTTGAGGCCAAGTTTCCAAAAATCTTGTAGATGTGCTAATTGATTTAGAATCCAGATAAAATAAGAGAAGGTACAAAGATGGCAGGAAATGTTAAATCTAGCGGAAGTGATAATTTTATGAGGCCTGAAAAGTCATGAATCGTGATCCACCGAGATCAACGGCTGGGAACAATTGCAGAGGTTAAAGCTACACTGAGTATAACACCTAAAAGTAGTCATGCAATTTAAACCATGGGTTTCTCTCGAGGGTACGTGGCATCACCAGGTGCATTGCAGAATGAAATGTGGATTTCCTCAAAAGCACTTTCTCGTGCCCCCGCAAAGTTGAAAAGTATAAAAGTTCATCAATTCATTTATTTCGTTTTTTTATTTCTTTTGAATACTGGAACTGTTAGAACCTTGGCACGACCACCGTCTTCCACTTGCAGCCCAACTATATACCATCTGCACACCATTTCTTCTCATTTCCAAGTATTTACATCAAAACCACGAATCCCATTATATCCTCAGTGACAGAACAAGAATCTACAACAATAGAAGAAGCCCTAATTGACATGGACGCAGATGTTTTCAATGTTGAAATCACCATTTCCCCTATCTCTGTGTCCAGAAGTAATTTGTCTGATATAATCGGTAAAAGTATATAGTTCCTAGAAGCATTCCAGGCCACCATAGCACCCTATGTTGTCGAAATTTCTTTCCCATTCCTTGAATTTGTAGGTTGGTGCATCAAACAATATTCTCATGAAGAAAGAGTCTTGTCAATAAACAGGGGTCTTAGGTCTGATGTAGGATAGACGGTCTGTCAATTCAAGAATCCCTCGGAATACCAGAGTCTTTTTTTGCAAATTTGAAACCATTCAATGAAGAGAAATTGATTAGGGTATATATGGAATGTCCATCAGAGGTACAAAGCCTATGTTTACAACAAATTTTCAAACCTGAACAGTTTTCAGAAAGTTTGTATGTGCCATTGAATGTAAATCTAATGGTCATTGAAGTCTAGTGGGTCTGCTCCTTATTGCATTAAGTCTTAGGGTTAGACAATAAAAATTATGTGGTGGAAGTCATGCTCAGTTTCCTTTTGACCTTTTTCAAGCTTGAGTCTGGTCTGTCAGTTTGTATTAACTTTGATAAATTCCTAGCTGATACTATTCATAAACAACTAGTGAATTTCCACTCCCTAAGGCATTTCAGATACTATACTTATCTGTTGAAATTTTTCCTAGCAAGTAACATCAGAAAATTTCCCGAAGAAGCATTTGTGTCAACTGAATGAAAAAGAATTATATTGCTCATCTTCATTAACAAAGTTATGTCTAGGATTTATAGTTTGATTTTCAATACTAGCCTGCCTAGAGTTATGGATGACATGAGAAGTTATCTACAACAAAATCCAGAGAATAGAGTGGGATATTGGGTATTATTCATGCATTCAGCAGTAATCTGGGTTTATGATTGTCATGAATCCCCTTACCTATTGCATGTTTTTCTAACTCCTAGAATATTTTCCCTTGAATTCATCAGGCATAGAATTATATCTGAAACAGAGCATTTCCTAAAGTTGCACAAAGCCTCCAACCTTAAGTTCCCTTTTTTCATTGACCCCTTTATTTTCAAGTCTAGATCATGTTTATCTCAGGTTCAAGAAAATCCCAAAGAGTTTGGTTTTTCACAGTTACATGGAAGAAGGTATGATCCACACCAGATCATATCCAAAATAAGACAAATGAACAAAAATGCTCCTTATGAGCATGAATAGGTTCAAGGTTTTGATAGGTTGGTGAATCTATAAGTTTGTGTTGATGTGGAAGAAACCCTGCAACCAATTCAAACACAACAAGTGGAAGAAACCCTGCATCCAATTCAAACACAACAAGTGGAAGTAACCCTGTAGCCAATTCAAACAAAACAATCTCGTCAGAAGTTGATTATTAAAGTTCCTAAAACAAGTGTTTACAACAAGAGAATCGTTTCAGAGGCTATGGACATTGATGACCAATAGACCGTCAAAACGAAGATGAAGATTACACATCCAACACAGATTGTGGATTTAGAAGATGAAGAGTCTAGAAATCAAGCAAATCTAAATATGGTGGAAAGTGGTACTAGCACTGTAGAGATTGAAGAAGGAAATAAACTCCAAAGTGAGGGAATCTCAAGAACCTTTCGCAGAAAGAAATATATTTTTGATAAAACATTGGGGTCAACTTATTAGTCTAGGGAATATTTGGCAAAACAATATGCTGAGAAGGGAAATATAGCTTTGGGTGAGATTAAGGATTTATTCCCTGAAGTGGAAACAGACTCTCAACATAAATCGTCTATGTTCACAGTAAGAGATGTTGAAAAGAGGACCTTTAACATTGTAGTTGTAGAATAAGACAATTTTTTTGAGATAAATATCAAATATGACAACATAAGTGCCCCAGACAAGGTCAAATTCCACAAGCAAATAGTGACCTGTTATATTCTGATTACTTGAGTTTGAACTTGAAGAATTCAAAATTGTCATATTATGCATAAAAATTGGAAAGAAAGTTGAGGCAAGAAAAGGCACCTACCAAAGCTTGGAAAACTCAGGTTAAGAGGTTGGAGCTTGAAGGTTCCCAAGGGGTGAAGTCATCATTAGATGAGAAAGAAAAAATAATTCAAAGTTTGAAGAAGAGATTGAAAATGCCTGCTATAGAGTATCCACAAACAACAAAATTGGTAGTTCTAGAACAGGAAAAAACAAAACTTTGTCAAGAGACACTAGATTACAAAGATAAGGTCTTGCAGTTGGAACAAGAAAAGGTTAAATGGTCACAAGAAAAGACAAAATTTCTAAATAAGGCTATGGTTTTACCTCCTACTGTATAAATTGGATCAAATATTGAAGAAATTGTCCAGGCTATGTCACAAGTTATCCTAAAGGAAGGAGAAATCAAAGGACAGAAGGAAAGCATAGAGAAATTGAAGCAGGAGATGCATGGAAAAGATGAAAGGATAGCCCAATTTCAAAAGGAGAATGCAGTCTTGCAAGAGAGAATAAATAAATTGAAATTGAGATTAAGAGGCAAAGGTCTATTACAAGGGGCCAAGCATCTCATTTGGGACTCTATAGTTGTTGAAGCTACCAAATTCAGATCATATTTGAATTTCATTGAGGATAAAGACAACATAGCCATTACAACTAGACATAAGTGTACTTTTGTGAATGGAACCTGTTGAACAACTGAGAGGGGGGGTGAATCAATTGTTACTATGATTAAAAAATTATGCCCATTTTAAACTCTTTACAGAACACTCAACGATAATCACAATAATGCAAGGAAGTAAGAAATATAATATTCAACATCAATCACACACATGAAATATACAGAGACAAATATTTCCTAAGGAAACCCATAAAGGTAAAAACCTCTTCTTCTTGATATGATAAGTATTCTTTATTTTCTATACATTGTCCTTCTTATGAGAAACAGCTCCTTTTGAGGCTACCACATCTGTTTTACAACCAACAACTTGCTGAGAGCACCAACTCTCTGATTTCTCTAGCATCCACTAGAAGGAAGCACCAACTCCCTTAGTGTTCCAACACCAACTGGATGGAAGCACCAACTTCCAGTCACATAGGCACCAACTTGTATAACATAGAACAATAGTTCTCCCTTGCACCACCCTACCACCTTGATTTGTCTGGCTACAACCAAATGGAAGCTACAAATCTCTGTGTTCAAGCACCCACTTGAAACTCCGAGGAAAACAGTCCTCCCTAGCACCACCCTACGATTCTGGAATATAAATCTTTGCTTACTAAAATTGATTACAGTAATATAGTGTATATCAAAGGCTTACCAATCTCATCATTATTCTACTACACTGCTCTGCTCTGCCTTCATCAGTGTCTTCCTTCTCGCATGCATTACGCTTTCTGTTCTTCTGCATTTTATGCTCTATGTGTCATGTCCATTCTATGTGTTATGCCTCCACATGCTCTTCACTGCACCATTTTTCTACACTTCAGGTTGTTCATTGTGTCTCGTCCTCCCCACCACATGGATCACAAGAAAAATAAAATCTTCTTCTCTGTTATGCATATCTTTCTCACACCGAGTCCTCCCCATGATCATCATGGCAACTATTCATCTTCTCTGGCGGTTAGCTCCATGTGTTCATCATCAGTGGTCATTTTCTTGAGATTCTTTGGATTCTATGGCAATGGAAAAGCTTCGTCTTCTTTTTCAGTTACAATCAGTCTCTTTTGGCTTCTTTATCTCCTAAACCCCTTCCTTCACGTGACCATCGGCGATGACCAAACGCCTATTCAAAAGGAACTTCCCAATCTTGATCTAGTGAGCACTAGCTTCGTTTCATGATATGACCTTGGGATATGAACTTCACATGACCACACGATTGCGAGCGCGTCCATAGGAGGTTTGATGGAAACCCTCTTTTCTCCCTACAATTCACTATGAGCCTCCACACATCCTTTCTAAAAAACCATGGTTTCAATTGTGGCCCGCTCAATAAACATTAAGACTCGAGCATGTTCTGGCCCCGCAATGCGATGGGACTGTCAATATCACAATATTGATGGTGCTCTTGAATCGATGGATCAGATCGGATGGTTTATTTCATGGAAACAAATCAATGGTCAGATTTGATCCTTACACTCATCCTTTCATTTTTCAATCCGATGGCTAGGACTTAATCAAACATTGATATGGATGGCTATCGAAACTTCTCCCTTTGGAATTTTGGGATTTCAACTTTTCAAACTTACACTATCCATCCACTTTACTATGATCAATGATTGAGAATACACCCAAAGTGATCTTTCAGATTGGACGACTTGTGTCCTTGCTGAGGTGGTCTTCGGACATGGGTGAGATGTGTAGGCAGTGTAGTGGAGTGTGGAGGCAGAGTGTGGTAGTGGAGTGTGAAGTGTAGCGGGTAGTGGAGTGTGAAGTCAGAGCGTGGAGGTGGTATGTATGAGTGGTTTGGTGGTTTAATCAGAGGGGTTGTTAGGAATTAATAAATAATGAGCAAGGGGAGTCTGAGTTGACAGGAAGGTGACATGTATGAGGGTCCCACATGGAAAATACCACCAACTCGGATCCTCCCCCATGGTTAAAGACAAAAAGGTCAGGGGGGGTCCGATATGCCCTATCGACCGTAGATCCGAGTGCCTAGTTATCATCCATTCATATTAGCGCCCCCTTCTTCTAACTTATCATGTCCTTCCACTTTAGAATTGTTAAGAACCAAACATCAATATAGCACATAAAAACCTCAGGAAAAGTACTCAACGCCTTGAAAAAGTGATAATTTCATATAATAAGCCTCTTTGAGGGGGAAACCTCCTTTTACCCCACTTAAATGTTCAAGTACAAGATGATTCAAAATGAAAATGTTTCCTTGGTATATATAGGA
>ML790689.1:183135-209962 GCA_009831015.1 Picea engelmannii | reverse complement strand
TTCCCTCAAGGCCGAGCATTGTCAGAAGCTAGCACCCAAATTTTATGGCCCTTACACAATTCTTAAGAATATGGGACAAGTTGCATATCGGTTAGCTCTGCCCAGTCAGTCGAAGCTACATTATGTTTTTCATGTTTCATGCTTGAAGAAGGTGATTGGAACCAGATGCCAAATTCAAACCAACCTTCCAGAGTTAGTTGAAGAAGGATCCATCTGGCTACAGCCAGAAGCAATTTTGGACCAGCGTGAGCGTTGCCTGCATCAGAGAACCATCAAGGAAGTGCTAGTATAGTGGAAATATATGACTCCAGCAGATGCCACTTGGGAACCAACTACCATTCTGCAGCAGTTTCCACATCTCGAGCCTTGAGGACAAGGTTGTTTTTAAGGGGGTGTACATGTTAGGGTCCTAACTCTCACATAGGTAGATCAATGTATTCGGATGTAATAAAGGTCAATATTAATAAGGCCTTTCAATAAAATAGAATAAGGCGGATGTAAGAAGACCTAATAGAAGCTTTCGCTTCTAGAAGGATCTTCCTCTAGATGCTTCTCTTAATAGACATATTTAGTATAAATAAGGGTCGAGGGTATGAGAACCCTAGCTTGGAGATTATTGTAACAGAGCACTGCTCGATTGGAGGTTTCCCCCTCGAAGAGGCATGTGAACATTACTTTATGAATCAAGGTGCTATTTCTATTGCTATTGTTATATCATTTATGTGTATTGTGAAGATTATGCTGGATATTTTACTGTTATTCTGCCATTTCTAGCATTTTATTTCTGCTCTGCATATTTTATATATCTGGTATCTTGAGCTTCTAGAAGGATCTTCTTACATCTGCCTTATTCTATTTTATTGAAAGGCCTTATTAATATTGACCTTTATTACATCTTAATACATTGATCTACCTATGTGCGGGTTAGGACCCTAACAAATTATCAGTTCTCCTTCCAAGTCAACCAAAACTTCTTCATCGTCAACATCACTTCCCATTCTTTTATTATCATAATCCTATTTGGCCATAAGAATAAAGTCATTAACATTATCTTCATAGGAAGAGTCACTCTCTATGTATTCTGAAGAGTCACAATTGTTTACACATAAACTTTTCTTTTTACCAAATCTCTTGGGTTTGTACTTCTTGTCACCTTCATAATTTTGATCCTGCTTTTTGCATGGACACTTACATGCAAAGTGATCTATATTTCCACAGTTAAAATATTTGTAGGGAAACTTACCTTGGTACTTGCCTGATCCTTTCTTTAGTCTTATCACAAATTTTTCTTCAATTTCATTAGGCTCGGAATTCTCATTTTTATCTGCTTTAAATGATGCTTCTCTAGAGGTGGGTTTATCTTTACCTATCCTCATTTCATAAGAAAACATAGTTCCTAGGAGTTGGTCAATAGGCATATCTTTTAGATCATTAAGTTCTTCTATAACATAGACCTTTGGGTTGAACGTATTTGGCAGAGGATCTCAAAATTTTATGAGCTAAAGAGACATCCTCAATTTTTTCACCAAGTCATATCATTGCATTTACTAGTTCTTCAACTCTCAGAAAGTACTTCCCAATAGTTTCATCCTCTTTCATATTTAGTTTTTCAAACTGTAATCGGTAGGTTTGAGTCTTGGCATCCTTTACCTTCTCATTACCTTCATAACTGCTAATGATTTTGTCCCACATTTCTTTGGCAAATTCTAAGTGCATAACTTTTATAAATTATGTTTCTGCAAGCACACTCAGAATAGAATTCATAGCCTTAGCATTGAAGCTAAATTCTAGCTTGTCATCCTTAGAAGCTAGTACAATTGGCATTAGATAACCACTCTCTACCACATCCAAGACCTCTGCACCTAAGGCCATTATGTAGGTTCTCATCCTAACTTTCCAGAAGGAAAAGTTTGTTCCATTGAATAGGGGGGCCTTATTGGTTGAAATTCCTTCATGGCTAGTCATGTTTAATCTCTAGGATCTACCCTTAAATAAAAGGAACCCACTTTGATACAATTTTTTGGAAAACNTTTAAACTCTTTACAGAACACTTAATGATGATCACAATAATGGGAAGTAAGAAATAGAATATTCAACATCAATCACACACATGAAATATATAGAGACGGATATTTCCTGAGGAAACCCATAAAGGGAAAAAACTCTTCTTCTTGATATGATAAGTAGTATTTATTTTATTTACATTATCATTCTTATGAGCACCAAATCCTTTTGAGGCTACCACCTCTATTTTACAAGCAAAAACTTGTTGAGAGCACCAACTCTCTAATTTCTCTAGCATCACTAGAAGGAAGCACCAACTCCATGAGTGTTCCAGCACCAACTTCCAGTCACACATGCACCACCATATATAACAGAGAACAATAGTTCTCCCTTGCACCACCCTACCACCCTGATTTTTCTCGCTGCAACTAGATGGAAGCTACAAATCCTTGTGTTCAAGAACCCACTTGAAACTCTGAGGACAACAATCCTCCCTAGCACCACCCTACCACCCTGAAATATAAATCTTTGCTTACTAAAATTGATTACAATGATACAATTTATATCAATGGCTTACCAGTCTCATCATTGTTCTGCTACACTTCTCTTCTCTACCTGCATCATTGTCCTCTTTCTTGCATACATTGCACTCTATGTTCTTCTGCATTTTATGCTTTGTGCACCATGTCCATTCTATGCGCCATGCCTTCGCATGCTCTTCACTGTGCGATTGTTCTGCACTTCAGGTTGTTCACTACGTCTTGTCCTCCTTGTCGCATGGCTTATGAGAAAAATCACATATGTTGGCCCTTAACAAAGTTTTGAAGAGTACTTGTTCATATTTGACCACTTTTGGGACTACGACAGCTTCCCAAGGAAGGAGTGCAACGCGAAGTAGAAAATAAGGAAACAAGACCTATTTTGGGATCCATTTTAGGGTTTTGGGTTGATGTAATGGGAAAGGGATGTCGGCCAGTAGATTTAGACATGTTTAGGCCCATTTTGTAATCTATAAATAGGAAATATAGATAGTAAGATAGAGGAGATAGTAATGTAATACATCTGCGTGGTGTATGAATGAAAGCTTAGTGCTAGTATTTGGATTTGTGTGATCGGATGTATCTTAGAGAGCTCTGTGCATGAGATCAGAGAGATAAGTGCAGATTGTTATAGTTGGATGTTGAGGAGCAAGGAAGAAGGATATAGCGAGCTGCGTAGATCTTTTGTCCTGTGCCAAGTAGGGATCACTGAAGCTTTGTGATATAACTGCTTGACCAAGATAATATAAAGAAGACTTTGTGGACGTAGCCCCAGGGTGGGGGAGAACCACGGTAACTGTGTGTATGGTGTTATGTTCTTTGTTCTTACATGTTTATCTCTCTCTTGGTTAAGTGCTTGATGTGATTGAGTAGATCTAGTTATGCTTCGTGTTGATGGTATATGAATCAATGTTAGATCTTATACATAAGATGCTTAGTGTTTATCTGTTGAATCTAACCTATATTTCTGGGGCTAAGTATTGAATCACCCTTAGTATAATTATTCACTGCGATGCTCTATGATTTCTACGAAGTGTATTAATGATTGAATGTTAAGGAATAACTAATGCTAAGTGTGTTGTAATAAAGGTAATCATAGATCAATGTCCCAGCTAAGGTTGTAGAAACCTGAGTCCTTCAACCACCCCTGCCTCTACCTCGAGTGAGACTTCATCTGCTTTGCAGGTGTTTTCGAAAGGGCCGATACTTAAGGTTTTGTTGGTGCGCTCTTGAGCGTTGAACCCTAGGTCTACCCCTATGCCAACAAATGGTTCCATTGTTGGGACTAGAACTGTGATTGCTAGGAACTGAAGAAGAAGAAGCTTTGTGTGAAATAAGCTCTGTGCGTAGATCTATTTCCCTAGTGCGCAGTGTTCTGTTTGACTTGTGAAGCTTTGTGCCAATAAAGAGGTTAGATATAAAGAGAAAGAGGTTAGATCTGAATAAAGAGAGTTCAAATCTAAAGAAAAGAAGTCAGGTCTGTGAAGAAAGAGGTCAGATCTGCAAGAAAAAGGTAAGATATGTAAGCTTTGTGCTTTGATAAAGGTAAGAATAGTTAAAAGTCTTAGATCTGGAAGATTTGTGCTCTGTAGAAGTAAGATAAGTGAATTGTTTTTTGTTTCTAAAGCATGGATCTAGGTATATTTTATAGATTCTGTCCTATCTTGAAAACTAGGGCATTTTTAGATGAAAGAAAGTTTGATATGAATAGATCTGATAAGTATAGTGATAGATATGTTATACCTATGCATAGAAAGAAAGTCTAGACTAACAAGTGGATGCAGGATCCTAGAAAAAAAAAATTGTAGGCTAGCTACCATGATCCTGGTGTGTAGTACAAAAGAAGTTGGGGATCATTTAAGAGAAAGAGAGGATTAACCCTCTGTTACAGTTGCAGAAGATCGGGACATCTTGCTAAGGAATGCCCTGGTAGGAGATCTAGTTTCCTCTACTATAAGGCTATGGACCATGAAGTATTGGATTTCCCTAGAATGATTGCTAGGCTTGAGAAGCTGAATATGGAACAAGAAAACCCTGAGGGAGATCAAGAGACCAAGATTATAGCAGAAACCCATAAAGAATAAAAAATAATATTACTACAAATGAAAGATACCTTAAATGACCACCAACATGTTAGGTTATCAGACATCTTCAAAGAAAAGGAGCAAATCGAAGTAAGAATAGGGGACTTTGACATTGATTGTACTCTTGATGAAGAAAAACAAGTGAACATTATTCCAGAAAGAACTTGGGAAGCTATAGGAAAACATGTCATGACCACTTCCCTAGGAGGAACAAGTTTCTTCAGAGGAAAGCCAGTAAAGCTATGTGGAAGGCTCGCCCGGATACCTATGACTATCAATGGAACTTCGATAGAGGAAGACTTTTAGATCATTAAATTTGTTGAATACAGTGCCCTGTTTACCATGCTCATAGGGAAACCCTGGATTGACAAAGAATAGGCTAGATGAAGAAAAGAAGCAAAAGTTTTGGAACAGAAGAAACAAGAATTAAAAGACTTTATGACCAGAAGGATCGCGCACTTTATTGAAAAACAGAAGAGCAGATCGCAGATATTTAATATTAGTACCTCCGATGGAAAATCTAAGAGAACACTTGAGGATCCGTAGAAGATTGAGTTACCTATTGTTGATACAGAAGAGGTATTATCAAGGAACCCTAGGAAAAATTTTCCACAACACAAAGTGTTATCACTAAAATTTCATCCGCACATGGCGACAAGAACTCAACATCATCAAACAGGAATGAAGTCATTCATGCCACTGAATTAATTTCACAGCATTGCAAAAGGGTCAAAAACTATACAAAATAACCAAAAATTGAAGGGCGCTTTACAGAAGATGGGTGCGCGTGCATATGCGTGGAACAGGAACGTACAATGTGCACATGCGCGCAAGATGCGTGGTTGTTGGCGCAAAAACCCGCGCACCTACTAAACGGCGCATTTATTAAATTGGTCGGCCTCCCAACCACTTATGGATCAGCTCCCAAGCCGATTTGACTCCCAAATCTGAGATGAATCCGCATGGTAGGCTGGTCAAAGACCTAATTAAGCCCTAAAGAGCCCCTTTTCACACCTCAAAGGAGTTACATAATCACCCAATGCTATGCTATAAAAAGCCATGAAGAAACATCATTTTCTCAAGGAATTTCATGTAATGTTATGCTGCTTAGATTGTTTTAAGGACTCACTCCTTGACAATAACACATTAGCACCATTTCATTGAGCTATCCACCTCTCCATTGAGTGTATGTGTGTGGAGTTCTTTCACCATCATTCTCATTTTCTCATTGTAAGGAGAGCAAGTTTGTGAGGACACAAGAACCTTCCTTTGGAGGAAGAAGGGACTCATAGTCCCCTTTCTTCATTGTGCTTTGATTTCGTCAATAGATCAGCCTAAAAACATTGGTGTTATTGGTCTTTTTGTGTTTGTTATTTATTTATCCATATGCTCATAGTTTTAGTTTGTTTTAATTTAATTCTTGCTTATAGTTTTGTTTTGTTTTCTCTAACTCTTTCCTCCATAGCTGTCATGCCTAGCAAGACCCAACTGGGCATGTAAGCACCCTTGATTTGCTCACCAAGTGACGAAGAGTGTGCAAACAGATTGGCAACTCCACTGGGGATTAGGTATCAATTCCTTCCTCATTTGGGTTTATTTTTCTTTCCTTTTTCTTTCATTAACTTGCAGGTACACAAACTGGCCTCTGCCGACCTGCTAACCAGTCAACTCAAGGGATAATTGAGAGAAATCCATCCGGATTTTCTCTCTCGACCATTTTCCATAGGTGCGCAGGTATCTCACCCCACAGACATGCATCGGGTGCACATGCGCTTTTACCACGGTCTGTCTCTACGCGCATGCGCTTTGTCTCTTGATTCTGTACGTGCATCAGCGCTCTGTGCGCGCCTGTCTACACTAGGGGCCGCGCATTTTGCACAAAATTTTACATTGTAAGTTAATTGGGATGTGGGGAAAGCCATGGGCCCTCTTAAAATGATGTTATGCATGCTCTAAATACTGCACTACACTTAGTCCCCTCAACTTATAAAGGGGTTAGTCTAACATAGGCACTTAGGAGGATTAAAAATCAATTTCCCTTCTTTGCTTTTTTGCCACATGGATGGCTTGTTGTGACTAATAATCTAAGGTGGACATCAATTTTAATCACATATTAACTCACATTTGGGACTCGAAGTTGAAGTAACAATCCTTGAGTATGCTCTTCTCTAGCGCGTTCAAGCAATCTTGAGAATCAGAAAAAGATTGTGAAAATGATCTCATCTCCCTTAACAAAATTTCAAAACCTTTTAGGAGAGGACAACGACCCTTTTTGGGACCCCTATCAGTTTCATTTTTCAAACACATTTTAAATTTGTAACGGGCCCATACATGCCCACATGTCACAAAGATAGAATAGTGGTTGGAATTTTGCTTTCTTAGATCAAAAAACTAGGAGAGTTTAAAAGGTTTGTAACGGGCCCACACATGCCCACATGTTCAATCTAGGATAGTTTCATGCTTTTTCTAGATTAACTCACACATAGGGAGTTAAAGGATAGTAACGGACCACATGTCCACATGCTAGTTTCCTAGGGCTTTTGAATTCTGCAAGGTTGTACCAAAGACATCTAGCTAATTAGGTAATCAAACTCTTGTAAGGACCAAGCGATGTCCACATGCAACAAGGTGACATCTAATTAGCTAAAATTGGTGCACTTTCACTCACACACAAAAGTCACTTCTCACTCACATAGATTCTTCTCGAGAACGTGGTGGTCCAAGTAAGTTTCCTCAAAAAGGATTCCGAAAATACCCCATCTTTTCTTGACAGGACTATCCACTCCCCTTGTTAATCAAACGAGATTGGTTTTCACCCCCAACCTCACAAAACAAACTTCATCTAAAAACTCACTAATTTTTCCTCCACAGGAGGTGCCAAAAGAAAATTTTAGTCTAGGTAGGATTTCGGGGATAGGCATGCAAATAACTCCCCGTTATCTGGTTCTCACATTTTCAAACATAGAAGTTGACAAATAGGGAACTTCAAATCCTCCAAGTCAAGTGTTCCAGTCACCATAAGGCAGGGAGATACCCGTGAAGGGTCGAAGGCCGAGGTCCGATTGTTCTGTGCATCCCCCCTTGAGGCACCCACCTCTTGGACGGGATCCAGCCCATGACCCATTTCTTAGGCCGAAAATCTAAATGCCTCACTTTGACCGAGGTACCTAGTGACCAACTTTAGGACATCTACCCAGGTGGCAATTGTGGGCTGCAATTGCACCTTGATTGGATTTTGTGTGGTTATTGGGAAGTATCACCAGTTCTTTCAGGATATGCCCCCTCTACCCCTCATTATAACCAGTTGTTTCATCCTTCACTAGTCTCTCATTCGGTGACTTCAGACCCCACTGTTGAGAACTATTGGAAGGTCCAGTGTTATTTTGAGAGGAAGGACGTTACGTCTTCTAGGACACGAGAATTTGATTTCTTTTGATTCCCCCATGCGGACAAAACCCACTTACCATATATATGCTTCTTTCTCATGTTATGTATGATGCACATCTGATTACAGTTTGATTTGGATATATATATTGTGTAAAACATTCAGCGCAAAGGATTTGTTGATTTCTATATTTCTCTCACCACTTGTTGCACACATTCACACATCTAGTCTGACATCATAGGGGAACCACAGAACCCCCGTCGTTCACGACGCTTGCTCAACCTCCCTCCTATCTTAGGGGGAGTATCTGGTCGTACCCGCTCATCGCTACCTCCTTCACACACTCCTGTGAGTGCTACCATCTTAAGATCAGCTTTTCTTGGTTCTACCTTACTTGGGTCAACTTCCCAAGGTCATCCGTCCACTCGCTCTCACGGAAGCGGGGGACCCACTTCCTCTCAAGGAGGGAGAACCAACCCACCTAGTCCCCATCAAGGGTTAGGTTCACAAAACAATATGGCTGGAGCTAACCCTCCCCCACCACTACAGATGCCATACTTGGCCTCTCTCAACATACCGGATCTCACCAAGCTCACCAATGATCCTATATTGCATGACGCCACATGGCCTGCAATGCCAAAAAAACTTCCTTCAGACATACCAAAGTTTGAAGGAAATGCGGGGGATGACCCTGCCAACCATGTCATAACCTTTCATCTATGGTGTTCTTCTAATAGCATTATGGATGATTCCATCAGACTGCGATTATTTCAATGCACACTTACTGGCCCATCAGCCAAATGGTATGTCGAAGAAAAATCAGGGTCACATACGACCTTTGAGTCATTGGCCAAAGAATTCTTGACCTTCTTCCAATTACCCATCCTCCATGACAATGGTCTAGAACTACTGTCTAACTTCAAACAGACCTTAGCCACCCACATCGCTGACCACATTCATGAGTGGCGTAGGCGACGTAGTTTGTGTAAAGCAGAAACCACCAAGCAACAGTGCCTCGATTGGTTTCTTAGATCACTTGTCGCTCTCCTTGGAAAGGATGTCGCTTCCACCTTCCCTCAGTCTGAAGAGGAAGCCATCAGCAAGGCCCAACAGTATGACCTCATTTACGCACAGTCAGGATACTTATACATGGTACTTCCTGATCTTCCAAAACCTGCGCCATTTGGCCAAGACAAACCTGGGATGTCTCATTCAGCAGACGAACTAATAGGTGCCACCACACACCATGGTCCACAACCCCAACCACCACCGATGTATGGAACACCTCAATATCCGCCGGTATATGGGGGCACTCCTTATTACCCCCCACCCCCTTATCAACATCCATACCCTATTGCTATACCTCCACCCATCAGTGGACCACCACCGACACCTCCCATACATCCACCTATTCCCACAAGCAATGGTACTCCCTCAACATCAACTTATAGTACTAGTGAAAGAACTACGCCTTCCTATGTACCTTATGGATCGGTACCACCACAAAATCCATACTTCCCCTTTCCTGGTCCTCCACAAATCATGGCTCCCCCACATCCACATGCGGGGGTAAATTTTGTTCAACCTTCCGCTACTCAACAATACCAGAATTTTGAACAATTAAATACAGACAACCCAACCAATCCATCGAACAATTCCAAGAAGAAAGGATGGAACAGGAATAACAACAACCTGGGTCAAGGTGGGAATCAACCCCCACAACACCAACCCACTGGGGGAAACCATAACCAAGGAAACCAAAACCCCCAAGGGGGCAATAACAACAAACGCCAAGGGAGTAACAATGTTAAAACATCTTCCCTTGTGCTCTTTATGGTGAGTTCGGTCATTACACTCACCATTTCCCCCAGATCGTTGATTTCAAACAGTTGAAGGACTCGGGAAGCCTTCCCCACTCTCCTGCACAAACTGCCCCTCAGTAGGCACCACAAAAATATGTGCAGCAACCACCTCCCTTCATGCTGCAAAATCCTATTCCACATCAAGGTGTGATAAACACCCAACAAGATACCCAACACCCCCCACCTCAGGTAGGCCAATACCACAACCCCAACAACCCCGCAGAACGTACCATCCTCCTCACCAGTGAGGAAGAAATTCTTCTGCAAACGCGAAATCGCCAGTATAATACACCCACTGAGTCTGCTCCTATCTCTCTAGAGACAAACCCTACACCGACGGGACCCCCTTTGGTGATCCCTCACCCCTCAGCCGAACCACCACTACGCATCCCTCACATCCCTTTGTGCAGGAATGTCCACAACCCACAGGCTAGGGCCGCTCATAACTATATCTTAGTAGACGACCTGGCACAATCCCCGGCTGCCATGTCAGTCCTGGAAGTCCTCCAGACTTGTCCTACGCAATGGAAATATTTACTTTCCGCCTTGGGGGCATTCAACCCCGCCGATACTCGACTCATCACCTTTGATCTTGATAGTGAAGAACCTCGTCTTCCCGCCTTGATCACTTTTCAAATACCAATAAAAATACGGAACATCATAGTTCATCGGTGTATCATCGATGAAGGTGCCTCTATGTGCATCATGTCCAAAACAGTTTGGCAGAAACTTGGTTCCCCGGAACTCATTCCCTCTGCCATCAAATTACGAGCTTATGACGGACGACCATCCTCTCCTGAAGGGCTCTTCCAAAATGTCCCCGTTGAACTCGGGGGAAAGACTATTCTCATTGATATCGAAGTTATCGACGCCCCACTTGATTATAATATATTATTCGAGCGTAGCTACATGTACACTATGAAGGAAGTGGCCTCTTCCGTCTTTCGGACAATGATGTTCCCCCACAATGGGAAGATCGTGACCATCGACCAAGTCTCACATTATGAGCCTAACCCATCTACCAACCTTGATAACATTTTACCTCTCATTCACACCAACCCTGACACATATCCACTAGTCGAGATGCGTCCTAAGATTTTTAAAGATCCATCCTTGTTAGGGACGTACCATGGAGCACCACCACTCCTTCCCCCTAATCAAGTATGTGTTGTCTCATCTAACGGAACTCACACAGAGGATGCTCTTCCTCCTCAGGAGACTTCAGTCATTCCTGACATCTCAATAGTTGCAGAACCACTCCAGCCGGAGCCTCCTGCGCCCTCGTCGACCTCAACAGTCCATGAGACTACATCCCCTCATAGGAATAATCCCGTCTTGGAAACCCTTCCCCAACCCCTCACCCAAATTCCCTTCTTTTACCCTCCACCAGGTATCGAATCTTTTCAGGTAGCCGCAACGCTCACACTACCAAATATGGTGCTAGCAATCCCAGTTTGGTATTTACACCCACCAGAGATGGTTCCTCGACCATCCCTTCCCCCACAGGAAGGAATTCCCATGATGATTCACGTCCTTACCCCCATACTCACAACCCCCCCTGCTCCAGCTGGGGGTAGGAGGAAGAATAAGGAACCCACTGCTCCCCTTCCTCCATGCATCCCACCACCTTGTGCACTCTGTGAGAAAGAGGGCCACCAAACTAATAATTTCCCATCACTACCTGAATTACGGAATTTGATTCCGCCCAATCCAGCTCCACCAACACCCGTCAATACTACAAGTACCACTGCCACCAACCCTTCCAGTAGTAAAGGGTTGAGGACCAAATACTCTTGTGCTATATGCTCGGAGTATGGCCATTACACTCATGATTGCCCAACACTGCCACGCTTTCGGTATATGTTAGTGGCTATACGCAAAAACTTCCAAAACAACCCACGCCCTGCTACATCCTCTTCGAACATCACTAACATTCACTATGTCACCACTACAGTCAATGAATGTATGTGATGCCCTTTCTCTCTCTGTGATTCATTAACTCACTTTACATACCAATGTCCTATGATCCTTGCATACAGGAAACGTCAATTGGCCCTGCATCACCGACCCACAGAGGCGATAATTGACGTTACTTCACCACTCGAGGATCTTCATGTCATTTCTCCAGAGCCCGAGGCAATCCCATCGCCTCCATGGTTCTTAAATGACGTCGCTGAGGATTTCCCCCGCAACCCCCCCAACTCTCCTGCCCATTCCTCTACGGAGACTCTCCATCCAACCACCACGGGTACCCCTCAGTCCTTCAATATATGGTTCATGTCGAGTGAACCCTCACCATATGCTCACACCACTCCACTTGCTCCTACAACAGGGGGCAATCACACTAGCACCGAGATCACTCCTCACGACCCCTTGTATTCCCACCATTTCCTATGCAACAAGGAAATACTCGAAGAGCTCAACCACCCAGACTCTCTCTGGGATGTGCTAAATCATCATGCACTCTTCTCACCATAGGAAGCCCTCATGTCTCCTAACCAAAATACCGTTTACGCGATCGAAACCAAAGATTTTATCCCATCCGGGCCTATTGATTGGTTCAACAATCCTATTCCTGCCCCTGATGCATTTGAAGAAGGCAACATGGCCAACATTTCCCCCACCATCAAAATCAATATTTCCATTAAAAATGGCGTCGTCGAAGAAATCATCATTGGAGCTGCTTGCACTCCTCAGGAAATTGCCGCATATAAATCCCTCTTCCAGGAATACAGGGATATTTTCGCCTGGTCATACACAGAGATGCCTGGCCTCGACCCATCCATTGTCGAACATCGCATCGACACCTGGCCCGACATCACACCAATTCGTCAGAAACAACGACCGCTACACCCAATCAAGGGCGCGGCTATCAAAGCCGAAATCGACAAATTACGTACGACTGGGTTCATCTACCCCATCGCTTACACTTCTTGGGTTTCCAACCCTGTACCCATCAACAAAAAACAGGGCACGATCCGTGTCTGCACAGACTTTCATGATCTCAATAACGCATGTCCAAAAGACAACTTTCCAATGCCATTCATCGATCAAATTATCGACGACTACGCTGGCCACGAGGTTCTCTCCTTTATGGACGGATTCTCTGGCTATAACCAAATCCAAATCCACCCAGCCGATCAATATAAAACCGCATTCATTACCCTGTGGGGTACCTTTTCATATCGTGTCATGCCCTTCGGCTTAAAAAATGTCGGCGCAACTTTCCAGCGAGCAATGACATACATCTTCCACGATCTGGCTGAAATCATCCTCGCCTACTTGGATGACCTCACAACACACTCCAAGAAACGCACCCAGCATCTCGATGATTTACGAATCATCTTTCAACGGTGTCGTCAGTACAACATCCGCTTGAATCCTCTCAAATGCGTATTCTGCGTCACCGCCAGGCGCCTCCTCGATTTCATCGTTTCTCAAAGTGGTATTACTGTGGACCCCCTCAAAGTCAAAGCTATCACCGAAATTCCACCTCCTCGGAATTTATGGCAACTTCAGAGTCTTCAGGGCAAAGATAACTTTCTTCGATGCTTTGTCTCAGATTACACCATACGCGCACATGGTTTCCTTCGCTTATTACGCCACGATATCCCCTTTCACTAGGACGACTATGCCCAACAATCCTTTGACGATCTGAAAGCAGCACTTTCAAATGCACCTTTCATTAGTGCACCTGACTATAACTGCGACTACATCCTCTACGTATCAGCATCAGCTGTATCAATAGTCGGCGTCCTCGTCCAGCTCGGAGATGACAATCGTGAACATGTCATTTACTACATTAGTAAGAACCTCTCGGGACCACCCTTGAAGTACAAACATGAAGAGAAACTTGCTCTTGCAGTTGTCCTCGCAGTCCAGAAACTGCGCCATTACATTCTGCTTCGCACCACGAAGGTCGTCGCAGATTCCAACCCTATGCAATATTTGCTTAGCCGTCGACAAGTTAACAGCAAATTCGCTCGCTGGATCGTTATCCTCCAGGAATACGACCTTGAGTTCTCAACACCTAAGAGTAAGAAGGCCCTCATTCTCACCGAACTTGTCACGGCCCTTCCCTCTAATATCACTAGTGCCCCCGTCAACACCGACTTTCCTGATGAACATCTCTTTTACATCGCTTCCGATGATCCTTGGTATGGCGACCTTCTCGTCTACCTACGAACTCAAAAGTTCGGTAACCACCTTTCATGAGATTATCGACGACGTATTTGCCACCAGGCCCCCCGCTATCTCCTCATTGGAGACATCCTATACGGGCGGGGCATGGACACCATTCTTCGTCGTTGCCTGACTATTGACGAGGCCGACAGAGTCTTAAATGACTGCCACAGCGGCTCATGTGGGGGCCATCTTTTGGGCATCTCCATGGCTTAGAAGATTATCAGAGCCAGTTATTTTTGGCCTACCTTGTTTCACGATTTCATTCATGCCGTGAAACGTTGTGAGCAATGTCAGCTCTATTCCAACAAAGCCTGAGCTCCCCCCACTCTTCTTCACCCTATCATTACGGCCGGCCCATTTTGTAAATGGGGCATCGACTTTATGACTTGTAATCCCCCCTCCAGCAATGGTCACAAATACATTGTTGTCGCCGTTGATTACTTCACCAAATGGGCCGAAGCTATACCCACTTTCAACAACACCGCTGACACTGCAGCGCGCTTCTTCTTTAACCACGTCATATCCTGTTTTGGCGTACCACTCCAACTTGTTTCCGATCATGGGAAACACTTTGAGAATGAGATCTTCGTCGAACTCTCGTCTCGATTAGGCTTCTCTCACGAGTTCGCCTCACCATATTATCCTCAGTCAAACAGACAGGTCAAGGCAGTGAACAAAGTCCTCAAGACCATGTTACAGCGCACGGTTAATAAACATAAAAACAATTGGCATCATATGTTATTTTCTGCGCTATGGGCTTATCGAACGGCAGTAAAGACCGCTACAGGTTTCACGCCATTCCATTTAGTCCATGGGGTTGAGGCAACTTTTCCCATCGAGTGCGAAATTCCCACCCTTCGCACTGCAATTGAGCTATTACCTGACACTGCTCCAATGGAGCAGTGCTTGCTGAACTTGGAGTCACTGGATGAAGATCACCGATCTTCATTACAAAACAACAAGGCAGCTAAAAAATGATCCAAAGCTACCTTTGATCGCTATGTCAACCTTCGTTCATTCAGAGAAGGCGACCTTGTCTTAGCCTATGATATCGCCCATGATACCTTTGGCCACGGAAAATTTGAATCACTTTGGCATGGCCCTTACATCATCCAACAGTGCCTCACCAAAGGTGCATACATCTTGGCCTCCCCCGAAGGCCTCTCACTCAAGGAACCCGTCAACAGGTTGTATCTCAAGAAATTTTATGCTTAAACGTAGTCAAACTACTTTAGGTTCTTTCTTTTTTCTAGTGTTTTTACTCTTTTTTCTCCTACCCTCTCGTCTAAAACTATCCTTTGTGCTATTGACAGATTCTTCCTCCACCAGCCTACCACATTGGTTACGCTGACGGTGCCATCCGTTGGACACAAAATCTCGCTTCGGTAGCTTGGGCTTTATATACCCCCTCACATGAAATGTTACATTCAAGCGGCATATGTCTGGGGCCAGCAACCAACAACCAAGATGAATACACTGTGGTCATTGGCCTCCTGGCCGACACCCAGCGTCATCATATTCGTCACCTTAGCATCTTCCTCGACTCTCAACTAGTCGTTCTCTAGCTCAACAATGTGTACCGTGTACGCGATCCTTGCCTCTTTCGCAAATACCTGCAAGTTAGATTATTATCTCGACATTTTGATTCCATTACATTTACACATATTCCAAGACAATTGAATCAAACAACAGATGAAATAGCTAACATGGTGTTAGATTGGCATATATCACATCCAGCTACACATACATAAAACATCTCATACATCCTGTCACAGCATATAGATAAGATAGACATCATCATCATCAACCAAAAACATATGTAAATGACATTAGGATCTCAAAAACACGTATACTCATGTATATATAAAAGGCCTATCCAGCCATATCAATGTTTACATACAAAAAATACATATGCCCGCGGGCCAGTGTCGCACCTCGGTACCAAAAACGGCTCACCAGCCTATATACAATCAAAAAGGTATACATCATACATCAATCAGGGTGCCTCTATCGCACCCCCCCTGCTCCTCCCTCAGGAGGAGGAGGTGGCCCACCCCCACCTGCCCCTGGCGGTGGTGGAGGACCACCCATAGGACCCTCCTGCCCTGGCGGTAGGCATCCACTAGTCATAGCGGCCAACACAGCTGCTCGTCGCACTATCCCCTGCCATGGTGGCGATACTCCTATACACTGCTCCAGGAATCCCTCATCCTGGATGCGTATACACATGCCCTTAGGCACGTCCTATAACACCGTCTCCAGATGACGACGTATATCATCAAAATCAACTCCGGCCGCCGCCGGAGGAGTGTGTGATGGCCCTACACCAGGGTCATCAAACTAGCACCTCCTCGCTACCCTCTTAGGCTCTGTTGGTCGCCCCGTGGCCTCATCCCGCTGACGTCTCTCTCCACGTGGTAGTCTCTTCGGCTCTCGCTGAACCGGCACTCTCTGCATCTCCACCTCACGCTCGTGAGGTGCCACATCTGCACATGCACAAAACAACAAACAAACGATCGTATCAGCATCTATATCACATAAGAACTGATATCTCTAAAACAAAACATAAAAATAAAACATATGCACACATGCTAAAACATACCTCGATGGTTGAACACCTCCCCTGGAGGTAACACCATGTCCGGGTCACCCCGGAAGCCAACCCCAGCATAGGGGTACTGAAGCACTACCTGCGGCATCTGCCACCAAATCCGGGCTGCCTTTGCTGAGAAGTAGTGGCCACCTTCGCCACCACCGTGACGGACCAACACTGAATACCACCGCCTCAAGTGCGGCTCTCGTGCCTCTGGTGCCTCTAGCAAAACTCTAGGGCGCAACATGGGCACCCTCTCCAAAAACCAGGCTACCAGGATCGAGCCAAATGTGAACTCCCCGGCACCTGTAGACTGACAACGATCCAGCTGCACGATCATGCGCATATGCAACATCAACCCCCATGAGAACCACTCACGGTCCACCACCACCCTCTCCAGCACCGACAGCTGGCCACCACTAATCCATTAGGTCGCAAGTGACCCGTATACACGGACAATCATCGTCGCTATACAACGATGAGCCAAAGAGTCAATCGCACTGATCTTCACCACAGTCCCCGACATGAAGTCCTCACCTGAGCAGTATCGAGCCCCAATCGTGGCCAGGGCTGTATCCCTCGGCAGCACAGGATCTGTTGGTAGAGGTGTTCCCCGAAAAGGGAGCCCAGTCAGAAAGTATACGTCCTCCACCATAGTGAAGGGGATCTGCTCTCTTCGCACAAGGAAGAAGTGCAGCTCCAGACTCCACATATTGAGCAGGAACTGTAAAAGATACTCCTACGCCCGTATCAACGGGCACTCAAAGAACTTTAGAAACACACAGGTTGCTAAAGCCGCCCACACCCCAAGCCCAGCATTGGCCACAGCCTCTCGCAACTGGGCCCAATCTCGCTCACACCATCGTACTGTCATCGTCACTGCTAGGCCACCTGCAAACAACATAGAGTCCCATATTAGCTCAGATACCCATCAAACAACATTTAAAAGACTCATTTTTTCCCTTCAAACCTTGCCTCAAAGGCGTGGTTTTTTCACCCACAGGCGCGCACACATGCGGGCCTGTTTGCTATACAGGCACGCATCTATGCGTGCCTGTGAACTACACAGGTGCGCTCCTGAGCGCGCATGTTCATCGTACAGCCGAGATTAGATGCGCACCTGTCCAACCCATAGGCACGCATCGGTGCGCGCCTGTTCAACCCACAGGCATGCACTGATGTGCGCCTGTTCAACTCACATGCGCGCCCCTAGGGTGCGCCTTAAATTCTCCCTCTCGCGCACCCATGCGGGTCTATTCGGTGGACAGGCGCGCACGTATGCTCGCCTTCCACCGAATCACCCACGCATGTGGGCCCACACCCTAGACAAAACAACCTAATTACCCCTGTACGGCCCCCCATACCAGCCCAGCCCAAAAATTGAAATCCTATTTCTATATAGGATGATCAGACCACTAACCTAATACTCACACAACGTCAATCGGATGCCTCATCCTCCCTGAAACTCCAAATCTCCTCTGAAATCTTCTCATCCAGTCACTGTAGCAGCAGGTACAAATGAGGTGGCAATGTGGGCCCTACAGCTATATATAGGCCTTTTGCCAAACTTCCACTCACCATTTCGGGAGCCCAAGGTGTCCATTTTTCAAACCGTCTTCAGCCACGGGATCAGCATCCCGCCGCCTACATCACAGCCGTCCCTGGGTCAATTTTCGTCCTAGGCCCCCGGGATGCCCTTTTTTTCCTATCATGGTCAGGTACGCATGCGCATAGTCACATTTGTCAAATACATGCTCATATCTTTGATTCTCTTCAGATATCGTTCACTTTGGGTATTTGGTTGTTCTGTGTGCAGGTACTTGCTCCTCATTCATCAACGCCATCCCTTCAGGTATATACTCAGCACTGGCATGTAGTCTTTCCCGTTGTATCGCACTTGCATTTCCAGTCAGGCCCTTTGACAATTACCTCTAGGATCTTCATTCCCGGCTCTGCAGTACCCACGCCTCCATTTGCATCTTCGGTACTGTACCCTGGTAGCATTCTCACCCACATGAGTTGTCCCATTCATAGCACCTTTTGGAACTTTTTGACACTCATGCTGTTCTTCATTACCCTTTAGGGATGGGAGTTCTGATAGTCTTTCATCATGTCGTGAATCAGCCACATACTCCTTCTCTGCATTTTGCTAGATTTCCCACCTGGACTCCTAGATTATCTCTTTATGGTTCTATTTTTTACCTACACCTCCGCAGGATCATGAACCCTCCATTTCATACACAATCAGTTTTCCCATCTACGAACCTACCTTCATTTCAACCACCTCATACAGAAACTCACCAATGGGACCCCCACCCTTCATCAGTTTCCCAAAGAAATTATGCCCTCCCTGGGGCACGCTTTTTACGCTGGGGCACCCGTTTCTGTATTTGTACATTTCTCCCCAAAATTATTCATTATTTATTGTACAAACGCCTTTATTTCCAGTCATTACATTTTCTTTTGTTGTCATCGATGGCGACTTGCTTTCTTTTGGCCACACGTAACCCATGTCACCCTTGGTTGGAGTTCCTTATCATCTACCCTTGTCGGCATTGTCCATATCTTCAGAGTACTCCACAGGTCACTTACCTCTACCCTCTGAATTTGTTCACCTTTTCCCGCCTTTGGCACAACTCATTACCAGTCTTGTCGTCCCCCTGACACTCGACCTTGTTACACAGTTGCTGCCACTTTTTCATCTCATGCATCCTCCAACCAAGGGCAGTCTTGAGTCTTCCCACTTCTTGACTTCGTCTATGTACCTCTACCACTTACTCACCTCAGTAGATTCTATGAAGCACTTTGCTTCTGGGAGTCACGTTCCCCTTTTGTCGACAACAACACACTTTTTTCAGAAGGGCAACAGTATCTTGATTCTCATTCTCCATTTAATGAGAGATCTCGGACGGCACAGGGTGGAACACCATTTCTCCCTGCTGTCGTTGGCCCCCATAACATTCGACGCCAATACTTTCTCATGTTATGGTGGGTCTTACTTTGCAACTATTGCAGTTATTTTTACCATTTGCCGAAGACCTTTGAACTTGGTAGGGCCATCAATGCCTGCATCATCGTCGTTGCTTCTTACCACGACCATTACCTATTATTCAGAGTATGTTCCTTTGCAGAATTGTCTTCTACCTTTATTATCACCGCCCTTCAGGGCGCTGCAGTCATCTACATCAAAGCTTCCGTCATCATTTTTCAGAGTTACATCACACGATCATTGGGCATGCCTGCCTCGTTTGTACACAGTTGTATATTTTCGGCACCTTATGGAAGGTCGGGTTCTACCGGTTCCTTTCTTCTCCAAAGGATTGCTCTACACGGTCTCACTATTGCTCTCTCTTACAACCACATTCTCACTAGAAGAAACATTCATGGATTTCGGCTATACGTATGCTCCTAACCTCATCCATCAGGGGTCATCTATTATCACTGAAATTTCGTCCGCACATGGCGACAAGAACTCAGCATCATCAAAGAGGAATGAAGTCATTCATGGCACTGAATTAATTTCACAGCATTGCAAAAGGGTCAAAAACTATACAAAATAACCAAAAATTGAAGGGCGCTTTACAAAAGATGGGTGTGCGCGCATATGCGCGGAACAGGAACGTACAATGCGTGCATGCGCGCACGATGCGCGACTGTTGGCACAAAAACCCGTGCACCTACTAAACGGTGCATTTATTAAATTGGTCGGCCTCCCAACCACTTATGGATCAACTCCCAAGCCGATTTGACTCCCAAATCTGAGCTGAATCTGCATGGTAGGCTGGTCAAAGACCTAATTAAGCCCTAAAGAGCCCCTTTTCACACCTCAAAGGAGTTACATAATCACCCAATGCTATGCTATAAAAAGCCATGAAGAAACATCATTTTCTCAAGGAATTTTACAAGGTCGCCTCTATCGAGTGTGAAGAAACATCATTTTAGGAAGTTGATCTGTAATAATAGACCTACGAAAGTATCAGGCTTCATAGTGGACCTCACCAGAAAATGCATAGAAGGACTCCAGATGAATTGGGCAAAGTATTTGTTCAATCAGCTAGAGATTGACTGTAGAGAAGCCCAGGACTAGGGGCATGAATTCCATTTCAGCTGGCTGCTGATATTGATCACCTTTGTTGCATGGGAGCTACCGAATGGTGCAACTTTCCTAGACCTCACCCCATTCAAACCATTAGCTACGAAGTTCAGTACCTTGTGGTACTCAACGAACATGACCAAGCAGTGGCAGTCAAATTCCATTTTTCACAGATACTATAACCAACTGAAAGTTGCTATAGGGGGTGAACCTCACATAACCTCGAACACTTTACAAAGGTTTCGACCTTTGATAAATTTCAGTGCGGACCGCCACTTTATTTACCTAACTCCACACGCTGATGAACACCAAGAACAACTCCAGTCCTATTATAAGTTGACTGAAGAAGACCTAGAAGAAATCACCAAGGAATGGTCAGCAGACCTCCTTGTTCCAGCATATCCAATAGACATTTCAGATATTGATAGGCCAGAAGCTGCGTAGAACACACCTGGGCCCAGTAAGATAAATAAGACAATAAAGACAAAGGAAACAAAGAAGCCTGAAGAGGTTCAGGATGCAGATAGCTACTCTGAGAAGACAACTTCCTTCACACCCGATCAAGAAGGTAACAACGAAGACTTAGATGAAGTCAAGCAACAACTAGGAGATGAAGTCAAAGTTCCAAAGAAGAGAAAAGGGTTACCTTAGAATTCTTCCTCTAAGAATAAAGAAAAAGCGACCATGACCAAGATGAATACCACACTCAACCCCAATGACTTTAGCTTTCTCCTTGCAACTTTGCATGAAGATATAGAAGAAATTACAAAAAAGCAGGAGGCCAAGAAATAGACAATGTAGGAAAGAATCGAAATCGAGCTCCAAGGAGTACAACGAGCCTTCCAGTTTAACTGTGTAGTCTCCACTGTGCCTATGCTAAAAGGAACACCCAAAGTAGGAGACGAATCAGTTCAACTTCATAGGATTGTTGACCTAGTCGATGTACGCCTTCTGAAAGAAGAAGAAGTAATAGCGCAGGCCACCCAGGCCTTAAAGCACGCACACAAGGAAATCATAGAGCATCACCAATATGCACAGCAAGAGAAGGAGGCCATCCAAGATAAGTTTGATAAAGAACACACGAAGATCCAAAAGGAGAAGGAGAAGCTTCTCGCGAAGCAAATCGGGATCGAAGAAGCTATCAACACAACATTTCGCTCTGTGATTGGCTTAGAACAAAATCCCAAAGAAACCTTAGATCGTCAGGTAATGAAGCTTGTTGAAGCTATTCAACAACTGCAGCAAAGAGTCATCGACTTAAAGCTTTAGATCATCCCAAGCACCCCGCAAGAAGAGAATGACCAACGAGAAATAACTGCCCGTGATACAGTAGAAAGGATAAAAGAACTCATTGAAGAATGCAAACAGCTAAGTACCATAAGTGTGCAGATACATGAGAGCCTGACTAAGAACCCAAAATTACATAAACTGGAGTCGCAGCTCTAGGAGGCAAAGCAACAGGAAGATAGACTTCAGATGCAATTGAAGGCCCTATCAACCATAGAGAAAATGAAGTGATCCCATGAGCAACGCGTCACACAATAGCAGATTCATATGATCAAGAGAAAGGTCATGGAAGTGATGCAACAACTTCAACCTTTGCAGGCTAGGGCATGTCAACTATTCTTAGATATTGAGAGCCAAGAGACAGACCTGGAACCGGTCGTGAACACAATAGAGCAACAATTAGAAGGACCAGTTAGTAACACACTCATTCAGGAGTTTTTCGAGAAAGAAGCAGTAGAAAAGAAACAGTTTGAAGCAGCTCGAGCAAATCTTGAGGCCTTCGAGTAGAGTTTCCAAGAGAAGAGTGACTCGGGATGAGTCACAGGTGAGTGTTGGGGGCCTGTTGGCCCTTGATCAAGTTTTGAAGAGTACTTGGTCATATTTGACCACTTTTTGGACTACGACAGCTTTCCAAGGAAGGAGTGCAACACAAAGAAGAAAATAAGGAAGCAAAACCTATTTTGGGATCCATTTTAAGGTTTTGGGTTGATGTAACGGGAAAGGGATGTCGGCCCGTGTGTTTACCCACATTTAGGCCCATTTTGTAATCTATAAATAGGCAATATAGATAGTAAGATAGAGGATATAGTAATGTAATACATCTGCGTGGTCTATGAATGAAAGCTTAGTGCTATTATTTGGATCTATGTGATCGGATGTATCTTAGAGAGAATTGTGCATTAGATCGGAGAGCTAAGTGCAGATTCTTATAGTTGTATGTTGAGGAGCAAGAGAAGGATATAGCGAGCCGCGTAGATCTTCTTTCCTATGCAAAGTAGGGATCATTGAAGCTCTATGATGCAACTGCTTGACCATGATAATATAAAGAAGACTTTGTGGACGTAGCCCCAGGGTGGGGGTGAACCACGGTAACTATGTGTATGGTGCTATGTGCTTTGTTCTTATGTGTTTATCTCTCTATTGGTTAATTGCTTGATGTGATTGAGTAGATCTAGTTATGCTCTGTGTTGATGGTATATGAATGAATGTTCGATCTGATACATAATATTCTTAGTGCTGATCTGTTGAATCTAACCTATATTTCTGGGGCTAAGTACTGAATCACCCTTAGTATAAGTATTCACTGCGATGCTCTATGCTTTATGCAAAGTGTATTAATGATTGAATGTTAAGGAATAACTAATGCTAAGTGTGTTGTAAGAAAGGTAATCACAGATCGGTGTCCCAGCTAAGGTTTCATACACCTGAGTCCTGCAACCACCCCTGCCTCTAACTTAGGTGAGACTTCATCTGCTTCGCAGGTGTTGCCGAAAGGGCCGGTAGTTAGCGTTTTGTTGGTGCACTCTTGAGCATTGAACCCTGGATCTGCCCCTGTTCCAACAACATCCTCTACTCTTTTCTACATATATTTATCATGCCGAGTCCTCTCCACGATCATCATGACAACTCCTCGTCTTCTCTGGCCGTTAGCTCCATGTGTTCATCATCAGTGGTCATTTTCTTGAGATTATTTGGCTTCTCTAGTAGTGTCAACTCTTCATCTTATCTGTCAGTTATAGTCAGTTTTTTTTGGCTTCTTTGGCTCCTAAGCCCCTTCCTTCATGTGACCACCGGCAATGACCAAGCCCCTATTCAAAAGGTACTTCCCGATCTTATTCTAGTGAGTGCTAGCTCCATTTCACGATATGACCTTGGGCTATGAACTTCACATCACCATGCGATTGTGGGCGCATCCATAGGCGGTTTGAGGGAAACCCTCTTTTCACCTCAGAATTCACTATTAGCCTCCACATGTCCTTTCTCCAAAACCATGGTTTCAATTGTGGCCCACTCAAGAAAAATTAAGACCCGAGCATGTTCTAGCCTGGAAATGCGATGGGACCGTCAATCTCATGATATTGGCAGTGCTCCTAAATGGACAGATCAGATCGAACGGTTTATTTCACAGAAAAAAATCAATGGTCAGATTTTATCCTTACACTCATCCTGAAATTTACTTCGGATGATCCAACAATTCAGGATTTATTTCGGCTCTCTGGGTCTCCAGACTTCGGAGATTTCAAATCTCAAATTGATGCTCTAGATTAGATGACCCAGATTCACTTTGGATGATATGACGCTTGATATCTTCTTTAGATGATCTGACGACTGAGATGTACTTCGGATGATCCAATGGTCGAGGATTTATTTTGGCTCTTCGGGTCTCTGGACTTCGGAGATTTCAAATCTCAAACTAACTCTCTGGATCAGATGACCTAGATTCACTTTGGATGATTTGACACTTGAGATATTCTTCAGATGATCTGATGGCAGTGATATTCTTTGGATGATCCGATGGTCGAGAATGTATTTTGGCTCTCTGGCTCTCCGGGCTTTAGGTTTTTCAAATCACAAACTGAAAAATCTGAAGTGAGCTTTTTCCAGAGCTTAACCTCCTCACATATTTATACCCGAACTAAATTTTGTTCATTGATCATGATCCTAGATCGATGGATCGATCTGTCTATGATGCATCTCTTCTATCTTATCCTTTCCTTCCACTCGAAAGTGATCCGACGACTGACGGGAACTCGAATAATCAAATTCTCGACCGGTTTTCCCCACTTATCCTATCCTTCCATTAATTCAATCCAACATTTGTTGGTCCTCTGGATCGGTGATCCAACGACCATTGTCGCTCTTCATCCTAAACTTATGATCTATCTGAATTAGAATATTTTCTAAGTTTTCACGGGTCTCGACTTTTTCTCCTACAAGTCCATCTCTTGGACCTCGTCTGCACTTCTGGAAACCACTATCTCTTCTGATCTTTCTCATCTTCTATGATCTCGAGATTTGGTTCATTGTTGTTCTTTCCATCAATGAAAAGCACATTATTCCTGTAAACATTCCAACAATACCCCCCTTTGGCATTGATGGAAACCCTGAAAGGTTGTACTATTCTGCTTAGACCTCCAATTGTAGCATACAGACAACACCTTTTCTCCCCCTTTGACATCAATGTCAAAGAAAAAAGGCTCCCCCTAAGATGTTGTAGTAATTTTCAAAGGTATCAGATGTTCAACCAATACATACTCCCCCTAATAGGATGGACTATTTAGCTTGATAACGGGGTCATGCCCAAGTTCTAGCATAGATACGCAAACTGATATTTTGCAAGCGATTTAGTGAAGATATCAACAATCTGATCTTTGGATGGAATATAATACAAATATACAACAGTGTTTGTCACATGTTCCCTTAAGAAGTGATACTTGATGGGCATATGCTTGGTCTTGGAGTGAAATACAGGGTTCTTTCACACACTAATTGCACTGGTATTATCACAATGAATTGGCATCGATGCAGTATATTTTACCTCCAAGTCTGCAAGTGTTTGAATCATCCACAATACTTGGGTACATCAAGTGGTAGCTGCAATGTATTCATCTTCTGTAGTTGATAAGGAAGTGGAACATTGCTTCTTTCTCAGCCATGCTACAAGGTAATCTCCTAAGAAGAATGGACCTCCACTCATGCTTTTCCTTTCATCCACACAGTTAGCCCAATCAGCATCTAAATATACTGATAGTTGAAAATTCCAATTCCTAGGATACCATAGGCAAAAGTTCATTGTTCCTTTCAAGTATCTGAATATTATTTTGACAGCTAACAAATGACTATGTTTAGGTGCAACCTGGTACCTTCCTACCATTCCAACACAATGCATTATGTCTGGATGGGATGTTTTGATGTACAATAGGTTGTCTATCATATACCTATATGAACTTTGGTCAACATCAAGTGAGTCATCATCCTTGCTTAACTTGCATCTAGTCACCATAGGTGTGTTCATAGGTGTAGAGTCTTCCATTTGAAACCTTTTCAAAATTTCTCTTAGATATTGCTCCTGAGAAATAACTATTCCTTCGTACCTCTGAGTTATTTGTAGACCAATAAAAAATGACAATTCCCCTATCATACACATTTCAAATTTAGACTGCATAGCAGAAGAAAACCATTGTACCAATGAGGAAATATTCCTTCCGAAGATGATGTCATCTACATAGACCAACACAATGAGCAAATCATTACCCTTTGTTTTGATATATATATTTTTGTCAATTGTTCCTCTCTTAAACCCTTTGTCTTGAAGATATTTATCTAGTCTGTAATACCAGGAATGAGGAGCTTGTTTCAACCCATATAAGGCTTTCTTCATCTTGCAGACAAAGTTAGGGTTATATGACAATTCGAAACCCTCTGGTTGTTCCATATTGACTTCTTCTTTTAGATCTCCATTTAGAAAAGATAACTTGACATCCATTTTATATACATTAAACTATTTATGAAAAGCATAGGCAAGAAACATTCTGATAGCTTCTAATCTTGCTACATAGGCAAATGTTTCATCAAAATCCAGTCCTTCTATTTTAGCATATCCTTTGCAGACCAATCTAGCCTTATTTCTTACAATATTTCCTTGCTCATTCTGTTAGGATATTTAGACACTTAGGAGTTAGTTAAGATCTACTTGGTCTAATATGTCGTTAGGTAAAAGTGTGTTTCTTTAGTATGCATTAGTATGAATTTGTAGTTAGGAAATCCGACGGTCACGATATGTTCCCAACATAGA
>ML790689.1:139784-164674 GCA_009831015.1 Picea engelmannii | reverse complement strand
GGGGGGTGAATCAGTTGTTACTATGCTTAAACAATTATGCCCATTTTAAACTCTTTACAGAACACTCATTGATGATCACAATTATAATGTAGGGAAGTAAGCAATAGAATATTCAACATCAATCACACACATGAAATATACAGAGATAGATATTTCCTGAGGAAACCCATAAAGGGGAAAACCTCTTCTTATTGATATGATAAGTAGTCTTTATTTTCTATACATTATCATTCTTATGAGAACCAACTCCTTTTGAGGCTACCACCTATGTATTACAAGAAGAAACTTGTTAAGAGCACCAACTCTCTCATTTCTCTAGCATCCACTAGAATGAAGCACTAACTCCCTGACTATTCTAGCACCAACTGGATGGAAGAACCAACTTCTAGTCACACAAGCACCAACCTGTATAATAGAGAACAACAGTTCTCCCTTGCACCACCCTACCACCCTGATGTTTTTGGCTGCAACCAGATGGAAGCTACAACTCCCTGTGTTCAAAAAACCACTTGAAACTCTGAGGACAATAGTCCTCCCTAGCACCACCCTACCACCCTGAAATACAAATATTTGCTTACTAAAATTGATTACAGTGATACAGTGTATATCAATGGATTACCAGTCTCATCACTGTTCTTCTACACTTCTCTTCTCTTCCTGCATCAGTGTCCTCCTACTCACATGCATTGCTCTTTCTGTTCTTATGCATTTTATGCTCTATGTGCCATGTCCATTCTATGTGCTATGCCTCCTCATCCTCTTCACTGCACCACTTTCCTACACTTCAGTTTGTTCACTGCATCTCGTCCTCCCCACCGCATGGCTCACAAGAAAAATCACATCCTCTTCTCTTTTCTTCATATCTTTCTCACGCCGAGTCCTCTCCATGATCATCATGGAAACTCTTCGTCTTCACTGGTGGTTATCTCCATGTGTTCATAATCAATGGTCATTTTCTTGAGATTCTTTGGCTTCTCTAGTAGTGGAAACTCTTCATCTTCTCTATCAGTTACAGTCAATTTGTTTTGGATTATTTGGCTCCTACACCCCTTCCTTCACATGATCACTGACGGTGAGCAAACGCCTATTCAAAAGGTGCTTCCTGATCTCAGTCTAGTGAGCGCTAGCTCCATTTCACAATATGACCTTGGGCTATGAACTTCACATGACCACGCGATTGCGGGTACGCCCATAGGCAGTTTGAGGGAAAACCTCTTTTCACCCTGCAATTCACTACGAGCCTCCATGTGTCCTTTCTCCAAAACCATGGCTTTCATTGCATCCCACTCAAGAAAAATTAAGACCCAAGCATGTTCTGGCCCCACAATGCGATGGGGTCGTCGATCTCACGATCTTGACAGTTCTCCTGAATGGATGGATCAGATCGGATGATTTATTTCATGGAAACAAATCAATGGTAAGATTTTATCCTTACACTCATCCTTTCATTGTTTAATCTGATGGCTAGGATTTAATCAAACATTGATATGGACGGTTGTCAGAACTTCTCCCTTCAGAACTTAGGGATTTCAAATTTTCAAACTTACACTATCCTTCTATTGTACTATGATCAATGGTTGAGAATACACTCGAAGTGATATTTTAGATCGGATGACTCATGTCCTTGTTGAGGTGGTCTGCTGACGTGGGTGAGATGTGTAGGTAGTGTAGTGGAGTGTGGAGGCAGAGAGCAGTAGTGGAGTGTGACGTGTAGTGGGTAGTGGAGTGTGACATCGGAGCATGAAGGTGGTATGTATGAGTGGTTTGGTGGTTTACATAGAGGGGGTGTTAGGTGGTAAGTGGTAATGAGAAAGGGGGATTCAAGTTGATAGGAAGGTGACATGTATGAGGGTCCCACATGGAAAATACCACCAACTCGGATCCCCCCCCCATGGTTAAAGGCAGAAAGGTTGGGGGGGGGGCTTCGATATTCCCTATTGATCGTAGATCTGAGAGCCTAATTATCAACATTTGAGATTAGCGCCCCCTTCTTCTGACTTATCCTGTCCTTCCACTTTAGAATGATCTGATGGTTTAAATTTACTTTGGATGATCCGATGGTCGAGGATGTATTTCGAATCTCTGGTTCTCCGGAATTCAGAGATTTCAAATATCAAACTGACACTATGGATCAAATGGCCCAGATTCACTTCGGATGATCTGACACTTGATATATTCTTCGAAAAATCTGACGAATGAGATCTACCTCGAACAATCCGATGGTCGAGGATCTGTTTTGTCTCTCCAGAATTGGGAGATTTCAAATCTCAAACTGACTCTCTAGATCAGATGAACCCAGATTCAATTTAGATGATATGATGCTTGAGATATTCTTCAGAAGATATAATGGTTGCAATCTGATTCAGATTATCCGACAGTCGAGAATGTATTTTGGCTCTCTGAGTCTCTGGGCTTTGAGTTTTTCAAATCTGAATTGAAAAATCTGAAGTGATATTTTTCCAGAGCTTAACCTCCTTGCATATTTATACCTGAACTAAATGTTGTTCATTGATCATGATCCTAGATCGATGGCTAGATCTGTTTGTGATGAATCTCTTCTATCTTATCCTTTCCTTCCACTCGAAAGTGATCTGACGGCTAATGAGAACTGGGATAATCAAATTCTCGACCGTTTTACCTTGCTTATCCTATCCTTCCATTAATTTAATTCGATTTTTGTTGGTCCTCTAGATAGGTGATCCAATGACCACTGTCACTCTTCCTCCTGATCTTATGATCTTTTCAACTTAGAATATTTTCTAAGTGTTCATGGGTCTCTACCTTTTCTCCTCCTACGAGTTAGTCTCTTGGACCTCGTCTACACTTCTGGAAACCGCTATCTCTTGTGATCTTTCTCATCTTCTTCACTCTTGAGGTTTGGTTCGCTGTTGTTCTTGCCATCAATGACAAGCATTGATGGAAACCCTTAAAGGATGCTCTATTCTTCTTAGACCTCCAACTGTGGCATACATACAACACCTTTTCTCCTCCTTTGACATCAATGTCAAAGAAAACAGGCTCCCCTTGAGCTGTTGTAGTACTTTTCAGAGGTATCGGATGTTCAACCAATACATACTCCCCCTGACAGGATGGACTATTTAGCTTGATAATGGGATCACACCCAAATTCTCGCGTAGATACTCAAACTGAGATTTTGCAAGTGGTTTAGTGAAGATATTAGCAATCTGATCTTTGGATGGAATATAACGCAAATAAAAAACAGTGTTGGTAACCTGTTCCCTCAAGAAGTGATACTTGATGGGTATATGCTTGGTCCTGGAGTGAAATACAAGGTTCTTTGACACACTAATTGCACTGGTATTATCACAATGAATTGGGATCAGTGCAGTATATTTTACCCCCAAGTCTACAAGTGTTTGAATCATCCACAATACTTGGGTACAACAAGTGGTAGCTGCAATGTATTCATCTTATGTAGTTGATAATTTAATGGAACCTTGATTCTTTCTCAACCATGCTAAAAGGGAATCTCCTAAGAAGAATTCACCTCCACTCGTACTTTTCCTTTCATCCATGCAGTTAGCCCAATCAATATCTGAATAGGATGATAATTGAAAATTATGATTCCTAGGATACCATAGGCCATAGTTCATTGTTCCTTTCAAGTATCTGAATATTCTTTTGACAACTAACAAATGACTTTGTTTAGGTGTATCCTGATACCTTCCTACCATTCCAACAACATGCATTATGTCTAGATGGGATGTTTTGATGTACAATAGGCTTCCTATCATAGACCTATATGAACTTTGGTCAACATCAGGTGAGTCGTCATCCTCTATTAACTTGCATCCAGTCACCATAGGGGTGTTCATAGGTGTAGAGTCTTCCATTTGAAACATTTTCAACATTTCTCTTAGATATTTCTCCCTAGAAAGAAATATTCCTCCAGACCTTTGAGTAATTTGCAGACCAAGAAAAAATGACAGTTTCCCTATCATATACATTTCAAATTCAAATTACATAGCAGAAGCAAATCATTGTACCAATGAGGCATTATTGCTTCCGAAGATATTGTCATCTACATATACCAACACAATGAGAAAATCATTACCCTTTTGATATATAGATTGATGTCAATTGTTCCTCTCTTGAACCCTTTGTCTTGAAGATACTTATCTAGTCTATAATACTAGGCACGAGAGGCTTATTTCAACCCATATAAAGATTTCTTTAGCTTGCAGACAAATTCAGGGTTATTTGATAGTTCGAAACCCTCTAGTTGTTCCATATAGACGTCTTCTTTTAGATCTCGATTTAGAAAATCTGACTTGACATCCATTTGATAGACTTTAAACTGTTTATGACAAGCATAGGCAAGAAACATTCTGATAGCTTCTAATCTTGCTGCGGGCACATATTTTTCATCAAAATCCATTCCTTCTATTTGAGCATATCCTTTGCAGACCAATCTAGCCTTATTTCTTACAATATTTCCTTGCTCATTCATCTTATTTTTGTAGACCCATTTTGATCCTATTACATTTTTGGCCTAGGAACGAATTCCCAAGTGTCATTATTTTCAATCTGGTCAAGTTCCTCATTCATTAATTTTAACCAATTTTCGTATTTATTAGCTTCATTAAAGTTCTTTTGTTCCACCATGGAAATGAAGGCTATATGTGATTGCTCGGTGTCTTTTATTATCCTTCTCCTGGTTTGTACACCTTTTTCTTTCTCACCAATTATCTAACTTTCAGGATGATTCTTTTGAGTAATTATGGAGGAAGGATTTGATGTTGATTGTTGTCCTGACTCTTCTTGTCTGGGTGTCTCTTCTCCATATGATTCTTGGACCTGTTCATCTTCAGTTTCATATGTGTCCTCTGTAGTAGACTCAATATTTCTCACCTCTCTTACTATGACTCCTTCATCAACCTTTAAATCAATGCAATCAACTAATTTATGCAATCTTTTATTAAAGAATCTATATCCTTTACTATTGGTATAATATCCTAAGAAGATGCCTTCATCATCCCTGTCATCACACTTGCCAAGGTTTTCATTATTATTCTTTATGTAGCACTTACTCCCAAAGAATTTGAAGTGTTTGATTGAAGCAGGTCTTCCATACCATAGTTCATAAGGTGTCTTGTCACTATGTGGTCTGAGGTGGGCTTTGTTAATAATATGGATTGTTGTGTGTATTGCTTCTACCCAGTAAGTTTTACCAATGTTCTTCTCATTCATCATTGACCTGGCCATTTGCTAAATTGTTATGTTTAGCCTCTCAACTACTCCATTTTGTTGTGGAGTTCATGGGATTGTATTTTCTCTCTTGATCCCATGTTTATCACAGAATTCCTTGAAATCACTTGACATAAATTCTCCTCCTTTGTATGATCTTACTGCATTTAACCTCTTGCCTGTTTGATTCTTATTTAAAACCTTAAATATTTTATATTTCTCAAATGCTTCAAATTTTTCTTTGAGAAAAGAAACCCATGTGAGTCTGGAGTAATCATATATGATCAACATAAATTAGTTTTCCTTCTTTGTGCCTTCATGTATTGATGGTCCACATAAATCCATATGAACTAATTGGAGTGGTTTCTCTATTGAGGTAGAGATATTAGATTTAAAATGTGTCCTGGTTAGCTTTCCTACTTGGTAGGGTTTACACACAAAGTCTTGTGGATTTGATATTCTTGGAAGATCTTTTACTGCCTCAAATTTTTTTAGCCTGATTAAGTGGTCAAAGTTTAGATGTCCAAGTCTCCTATGCCATAACCATATTTCATCATGTTTTCTTAGATGACACTCTTCTTTATCTTATTTTAGCACATATACATTATTATCTTTCCTTATGCCTTTAGCCACCACTTGTCCTGAGTTTACAGACTTTATGTTACAATCCTTGGAAGTGAACACCACTTCACATCCTCTTTCACACAATTAACTTACACTGAGAAAATTATGTTTCATCCCCTCTACAAGAAGAACATCCTGGGCTTTTCTTTTACAATTACTCAAACTCACCATCCCTTTACCCTTGATTTTACCTGGTTCATCATTTCCAAAGGTTACATTTCCTTTTTTTCTTTTACTTATAGACATAAACTTATCCTTATCTCCAGCCATGTGCTTGGAACATCCACTATCTATATACCGAGTGTTTTTATGTTTTTGAGATGAAAGTACTAGACTACATTTTTCATTATCTTTCTTTTTCCATGTGCTGGCATTTCTAGCTAAGGGATTTATCCTTGGATCTGCCTTGTAATTCTTCAGACGGCAGTTTGCAGCTTTGTGGCCGAAGTTATGATAGTTATAACATTCGATCTCATCGTTAAATAGGTCAAATTTATTGGTGCTATGTTGTCTACTCATTGGCCGCTTAGTTCTATGTTGCAAATATTGTTTATTTCTTGACCTCCTCAGTTGCATGTCTCTAAGCTTAATTTGGAAATTTGCAATCTTATGACCAAAATTAGAACACTAAAAATAGTAACCATGGAAGAAATTTTGGTACATGAAGGATGGTCTTGTTCTTGGCATTTGTTGCCCCGTATTATGATATCTTTGTTTTTTATTAGGGATCATCTTGGCTTGATTATATTTTGGTGGAATAGTACTCACATGGTATGATTGTTTACTGGCTTGGAACTTGATCATCTTTACTGGCTCTTTTCTTTCTGGTTGCTTGTTGCTTGAACCATTTACATAAACTAAACCAGTATTCAACAAAGGAGATCTCTGTTTGTTCAGAATTTCGTTTATTTCTTCTAAGGCTTTAATGCTTGGAAGATTTTGGAGATACAATGTTTTAAACTTCTCCATCTCTTTTCTAGTTTTTACTACCTCTTCTTCCAAGGCTTCACATCTTTCCTTCTTCTCTGATAACTATTTTTTTAGAATGTCCTCTATTTTATTTGCCTCTTCTAATTCCACTTTTAGCGGGGAAAAGTCTTCATCAGGTTTTTTACTGTCTTTCTCGAACTGTATCAATAATTGTTTTTTTCTTTTTCTTCTTAGATATGAGTCTAGAAATTTCTTCTAGAGCACTGTTCAGATATCCTTCCAAGTCAACCAAATATTATTTATCGTCAACATCACTTCCTGTGTTTTTGTTATCATAATCCTCTTTGGAAATAAGCATAAATTCATTAACCTTATCTTCACAGGAAGAGTCACTCTATGTGTCTTCTGAAGAGTCATCATTGTTTACACATAAACTTTTCTTTTTACCAAATCTATTGGGTTTGTACTTCTTTTCACCTTCAGAATTATGATCCTGCTTATTGTGTGGACACTTAGATGCAAATTGACCTATATTTCCATAGTTAAAACATTTGAAGGGAAACTTGCCTTGGTACTTGCTTGATCCTTTCTTTAGTATTCTCACAAATTTTTCTTCATTTTCATCAGGCTCAGAATCCTCATAAATCTCAAACTGATGCTCTAGATCAAACGACCCTAATTCACTTCGGACGATCTGATGCTTGAGATCTTCTTCGGATTATATTTTGACTAAGATGTACTTTGGATGATTCGACTTATATTTCGGCTCCCTGGGTCTCCAAACTTCAGATATTTCAAATCTTAAATTGATGCTCTGAATCAGATGACCCGGATTCACTTCGGATGATCTAACACTTGAGATATTATTTGGATGATATGACAGTTTTGATCTTCTTCGGATGATTTGATGGTCAAGAATGTATTTCAGCTCTCTGGCTCTCCAGGCTTCAGGTTTTTCAAATCTCAAACTGAAAACTCTGAAGTGAGATTTTTCAAGAGCTTAACCTCCTCACATATTTATACCCGAACTAAATGTTGTTCATCGATGATGATCCTAGATAGATGGATCGATCTGTCTGTGATGCAGCTCTTCTATCTTATCTTGTCCTTCCACTCTAAAGTGATCCGACATCTGACGGGAATTCAAATAATCAAATTCTCGACCATTTTACCCTGCTTATCCTATCCTTCCATTAATTCAATCTAATGGTTGTTGGTCCTCTAGATCGATGATCCAACATCCATTGTTTCTCTTCCTCCTAAGCTTATGATCTCTCTGACTTAGAATATTTTCTAAGTATTCACGAGTCTCTACCTTTTCTCCTCTTGTGAGTTTGTCTCTTGGACCTCGTCTGCACTTCTAGAAACCGCTATCTCTTTTGATCTTTCTCATCTTTTGTGCTCTTGAGGTTTGGTTCACTATTTTTCTTGCCATAAATGACAAGCACATTCTTCCTGTAAACATGCAACATAACCTTAATGAAAAATCCATCAGAATGGGCCCTTGACGTCATAAATTTACTCAACTATGTTCCTACTGCAGACCTTCAAACCATTGGAGTTAAGGACATAAATACATTGATTATTTGGGCTAGGAGGATTATCGCCAACCATAACCTTTTGAAATCAGTTCAAACTAAAGCAACATAGATGGAGCAGAGTGTACATGAGTTTAAAGATTTATTTGAAGAATTGTTTATCAAAGGTCTTCTATAATTTTGGGATGGCAAGGGAAAATTGTATGACCTGGAAGAATACAATACTCATTTGAATCAGTCCAGAATGGATCATTTTAATATTGAAACCGTGGAGGAGAGTTTGAAAGGAGCCACTTTAGTTGACTAGCTCATTACCAACTTTCATATTCTGAGTCAGTTCAAAACAATCAAGCTTGGACTGTCAATCATGTCATATGCTTCTTGCATTGACTCGGAGATTCTGATAAAGGATATGGCGTATTACAACATTCCTTCTGATTTGTAATGGAAGGATATAGTCTGGTTGGGTAAGACAAAATGTAGTTTTCTAGGGCCTAGTAGATGATGTACAGATGTCAATAAAGGACAACAAATCATATGAAAGGTCGAAGAAGAGTTAAAGGGCGAAGAAAAGGACCAAACTACCAAAAGCGTCGAACCCCAGGTTTTGTGAATGGTTTCTTTCCTATTTTCATAATCGGTTTCAAACTGAAATGATTATTTCCTATTTTGTAATTAGTTTCAAACTGAAACGGTTTCTTTCCTATTTTAATCAGTTTAAAGACGAAACGTTTTCTTTCTAATTTTATTGTAATCGGTTTCAAACTAAAGGAACTGAGTTTGTATAAATGTTAGGAGTTATGAATGTATGGGGGTTGGCATAAGTGAAAAGGCATGAAATATAGCTATTTGGAACCTGAATGTAATTTTCTGAATCTAAATGGAATGCACATGAAGATGTCCTTAAATTTCTACGAAAATATTATAATGGTGGTGGTTTGATATTCATCTTCTTTCTTCATATGTATTTCCTGTGTTCTTGATTTCATTTTCACTGTATCCTATTTAAATTGTATATTTAAAAGTCCAAAATTCATCTTGTGATGCTCTCGACTTAAGAAAATTAAATTGTGTTAATTTCATCCTAAATAGGTCAGAATTCATCTTATTTGATGCTCTGGTGCAGTTATTTGTTCTCCTTTCTTCTTACACCCTGCAAATTACAATTTATAAATCAGACTCATTACCTCATTTATCCTTTATCCTCTGGAGAGTTCTACCTACCAGTCAATGCTTTCATTTGTTTTCATAAGTTTGACTCCATATCCCTAAGTATCCCTCCCTTTATTTCCAGCGAAATCATAAAAAACCCTTTCAAAGTATTGGCCCTTGACTAATTTTTGAGGATTCTTGATCATACTTGACCTATTTTTGGGACTTCGACAGGCTGTCGAAGGCGGAGTGCAGGACGAAGAGGAGATCGCGGGATCTCGACCCCTTTTTAGGGATTTTTGGGTTTTGGGCTTATGTAACATGTAAGGGAATGTCGTCCCATGGTTTTACCCATGTATAGGCCCGATTTTGTAATGTATAAATAAGTAAGCTAGGTGAAGTAAGAAGTGTCAATGTTCTAAGTGCTAGTGTTTTATCTGTGTGATCAAGAGCTGTAAATGCTTTGTGCATACTATGTGAGGCTTGCAAGGCTAAGTGCAAGTAATTGTAAGAGACTATGGAAAGGCTTGGTGTCGTGCCCTAGCTCGAATAAGGAGGATTTGGCAGAGTGTGCGCATATTTCCTATCTTCTGCGGAGTAGGATTTTGATGCTATGTGCCTGTAAGAAGATTGACCAAAGATAATAAAGAAGAGAAGAGATGGTGGACGTAGCCCCGGGGTGGGTTGAACCACGTACATGTTGTGTTGTTATGCTTTGTGCGATGTATTGATTTGTTTATGTGTTTACTTTCTTAGTGATTTAATATAGATAAATGATAAATAGATTTGTTGATGCTTTGTGCTTAATGATGTGGATGGATGTTATATCTGACTGATGTAAGTATTATTAGTGCTTAAATACCTTATATCTGAATGAATATTGTGATTTTCTATAGTTTGGGGTTTAACTGCGCTATAACTAAGAACTTGATATTGAGGAATGTTAATTGCCAAGTGCTATGTTAAGTGTTAGAATTGCAGATATGTGTCTCGGATAAGGTTGCATACATCTGAGTCCTGCAACCACCCCTGACTCTACCTCAAATGAGACTTCATCTACTTCACAGGTGTTGCCAAAAGGGCCAGTATTTAGGGTTTTCTTGGTGCATTGCTGTAGCATTGAACCCTGGGTCTACCCCTATGCCAACAAATGGTTCCATTGTCAGGACCTGAAACTGTGATCGCTGGGAACTGAGAAAGAAGAATATTTGTGCAAATATCTAACCTGAAACTATAAAATATCTATGCATAGGTCTATTTCCCTAGTGCGCAACATTCTACTTGATCTGTGAATCTTTGTGCCAAGAAGAAGGGTCATATCTGAAGAAAAGAGGTAAGATCTAGGAGCTTTGTGCCATGATAAAGGTAAAAGTAAGATTTTTTGGTTAAAAGAGGTAAGATCTACAAGCTCTGTTCTCTCATAAAGGTAAGAATAGTGAAAAGTGTTAGATATGAAAGCTTTGTGCTCTATAGAAGTAAGATAACTGGAAATTTTTGTTTATAGAGTATGGATCTAGGTATGGTTGATAGATTTTGTCCTAGCTTGAAAACTAGAGAAGTGATAGATGAAAGAAGACTTGATATAAGTAGATATGATAAGAATAATGGAAGATATGTTATACCTATGCATAGAGATAATGTTTGGACTAACAAATGGATGTAGGACCCTAGAAAGAATTTGTTGTAGGTTAGCTACTATGATCCTAGCATGCAGTAAAGGAAAGGTTGGGGATCATATAAAAGAAAGAGAGGATTAACCCTTTGCTACAGTTGCAGAAAACCAGGACATCTTGCTAAGGAATGCCCTAGAAGGAGACCTAGTTGCCTCTGTTGCAATTCTATGGACCATGAAGTATTATATTTCCCTAGAATGATTGCTAAGGTTGAAAGGATGAATATGAGACAAGAAGACCATGAGAAAGGTCGAGCAAATGAAACTAGAGCAGAAACCCAGAAAGAATCAGAGAAAGTATTGCTATAGATGAAAGAAACCCTGAATGACCACCGACATGTCAGCTTATCAAATATATTCAAAGAAAAATAATGCATAGAAGCAAGAATAGGAGACTTCGACATTGAATGGGTTCTGGATGAAGAAACACGGGTGAATATTATGACCAAGAGAACTTGGGAAACTTTATGGAATCCTGCTATGATTCCTTCATTGGGAGGAATAGGACTATTCAGAGGAAAGATGATAAACCTATGTGGAAAGCTCACCCAGATATCTATGAATGCAAATGGAACTTTGAGAGAGGAAGGATTCAAAATTGTTAAATTTATTGAGAACAATGCTCCATTTTCCATATTGCTAGGAAAACCTTGGATTGAAAGAGATCAGACTAGAAGGAAGGAAGAAGAAATATCAGAACAGAAGAAGCAAGAGTAAAAAGATTTCATGACTAAGAAGATCACACACTTGATTAAAGAACAGGAGAACCAAGCGAAGCTATTTAAAACCAAATACTTGGATGTTGAAGTGGGAATAACACTAGAAGACCCACATAAAACTGAAGTACCGACCCCAGGTAAAGAAGAAGTATTACCCTTGAATCTTAGGAAAGAATATCAATAACACGAAGTTACTATGCCAAGAGGAGAGAAGAATCAGAATGGAAAAAGGAATACCAAGATGAAAATCATTGGTAAAAGGCTAGAAACCTGAGTAAGAAGAGAGCTAAGATTGAAAAGTTATAGAAGGTTCCAGAGGAAACTTCACAGAAGGAAAAATTGCAAAATTGGAACTTCGTCGGGATATCAGAACAACATCACATGGCAGTTTGCCATGGAGAAAAAATATAGTCATTGGGAGAAGTATAACCGTTAGACCGACACCCCGAATGGGTAGAAAGGAATTTATGGCCAGGAAGCTCGCCATCAGACCATTGGGACCATGTCGTAACAGACAAAACTAAGTTAATGAAGGCTTCTCACCCGTTGGAGAGATTAGTTTCCAAGTTATCTATTTATCCCGTCACGCCAGGCACCGAGAACACTTTTTCTAAACTGAGAATCGGAGCCCACAGATTAGTTTATTTTTCACATTGATCATCGTTCTATTTCCATCTATCCCACTGCATTGAGAAATTACTCCTCAAACCTGAGATTTCCAACCCCGAGCATGTATGTCGGACGAGTTCAGCATTGTAGAGAAAGTTGTTGAATAATTTCTCATCGACCTCATGACTAAAAGAGTAATGTCGATGTTTGCAGGTGTACAAGTGTCATCGATGAGAGGAGTGCAAGCCTCCCCGCCGACTGCACGTAGATCCAGGCCATCCTGACCAACAACAAAGAAGAGAACCAAACACAGAGATGGCCTAGCCAATGCGAAGCTGATCCCATCTATATTAACCAACTATATCCCTCCTCTAGCTGGCGTGGTAAGTCGTGATAGTGTACCCAGAGATTTCAAGTACACCATGGTTACTGCTTACTTCCTGAAGGGGATACACACAGTTCAAGCGCAGCAGGACAAGATCATAGCATTAAATTTTAGTGACTTCAACCTTAGATATCGCAAGAATCATAGCATGCTCACCCCATACAAGTACCTAACCAGAATGAAGGGGAATAACTCAAAGATAATCCCCTAACCATGGACAATAAACCTCACGCAGTCCACTCTGCTAAATGTATTGAAAATCCCACACTTTGGAAGGCACCAGGAAGTCAACGCCTGTGTCAAGTTGCTACTATCATGTTACCATGGAAACTACTTATGTCTAGACCATTGTATTACAGTTGATCTGACATTGATCCATAGGATCACAGGGTTAAGTATGCAAGGACCTGACCCACAGGAGTTCTATCTAGGAAAATCCACAGATCGCGCGCTAGCACAAAATATCAAGGACACATACAGTGATGTCGAGAAGGGGACACGAGGCTACAAGGTAGCCTCCATAGAGAATGGCATAGTGCGCCTAGCATGTCAGTTAATAGCTGGAAATATGGTATGAAAGAACCGACCCACATAGGTCACAGGCTTTATCATCGACCTCGCGGGGAAGTGTGTAGAAGGCTTACAAATGAACTGGGCGAAATACCTAGTCAATCAGCTCAAAATAGACTGTCGCGAAGCACAGTATCAAAGCTATGAGTTTCACTTCAATTGGCTTCTTATCCTCATCACATTTTTTTCCTAGTAAATGCCAGAAGATGCAACATTCCTGTACATAGAACCGTTCGAACCGCTTGTTGTGAAGTTCACCACACTTTGGTATACGAGTGATATGAACAAGAAGTGGTAGTCGAACATTGTTTTTCATACATACTACCTTCAGCTGATAAGATCCATCGAAGTTGAACCTTGCATGACTCTGAACACCTTATAGAGATTCCAACATCTGATGAAGTTCAGCGCAGATCAGAATTTCATCTACAGAACAATGCGAGCCGATGAACATAAATAGCAGCTCCATTCATACTATAAACTTACGAAAGAGGACATGGAGGAGATCACTAAGGAATCATATGTGGACCTCCTTATCCCCGCTGACCCTATAGAGAAGTCTGATCCTAAACTGGACAGCCCAGAGGCCACTCATAAAGAACATAACACACCCAGAACCAGCTGAAGAAAGAAGACTAAAGAGGTCCAAGATTTAAGTAGTGCCTCAAGAAAGACTGCTTTAGTATCACCTAACCGAGGGGGTGATGATGAAGAATAAGATGAACAGAATCAAGGTGAGGTAACACCACCCAGAGATGAGGTTGACCCCGTGAAGAAGAGGAAGGTTTCTCCCCCAAAACCTTCTTCCTGGAAGAAATCGAGAGCCAATGTGACCAAGATGTAGACTGTGCTCACCACCGATGATTTTGACTTCATCATAGCAGCCCTAAATGATGCTTCATTGGAAATCACGGAGAAACAAGAAGCCAAGAAGGAGGAAATGTATGATAGAATTGAGTTCGAGCTTTGAGGGGTACATCAGGCCCTTCAGTCCAGTCGCGCAGTCTCCACTGCGCCCCTGCCATCGGGAGAACAAGAGTTGGGAGATGATCCAGCCCAACTCTGCCGACTAGTAGATGCAACCAAAGATTTCCTTTAAAGAGAATAAGAAGAAATAGAACAAGCCACCCAGGATTTGAATCAAGTACAAGTAGTACTCGTAGAACAATGTAAAGTTGCAGAGTAGGAGAAGACTGCTCTCCAAGCAAAGTTTGACGAAGAGAAAGCATAGATGCAACAAGTAAAATAAAAGTTACTCGCAGAGAAACTTGAAGTGAAAGAAGCAGTCAACAGAGCACTTCGCTCTGTGATAGGCTTAGAGCCATAGGCAGAAGACTGACTCACTCAGCAAGTATAGCAGCTCGTGGAAGCTATCCAGTAGCTACAACAAAGAATAGCAGACTTAGATCTCTGTGCAGTGCCTGACCAACCGCAGGATGTAAGGGACCAAAGAGAAGCAACTGCCCAGAGCACAGTTGAGAGAATAAAGGCCCTTGCCATGGAATGATAGAAACTAAGTGATCGCATTTCCCAGAAATATGAGTGGCTCACTGAGAACCCAGAGCTGAAGGCACTAAATGCACATCTCCAGGAAGCGAAGAAGCAAGCAGAGACAATACAAGCGCAGTTGAAGCCCCTGTCAGTTGTGTAAAGAATTAAGCGATTTCAGGAGCAGTGCACTACCCAGAAACAGGTCCACACTATCCAAAGCAGAGTCATGGAAGTGACTTAGAGGCTCCAACCTCTATAGGATGAGGCTTACCAATTATTCATAGAGATCGAAGGCCGAGGAGAAAAACTGGAGAAGGTCATCATTGAAGTTGAATAGCGACTAGAGGGACCTATCAATGAAGAAGTCATCCAGGAGTTCGCTGAATAGGAGGCCATGGCACAACAACAAGTTGAAGTAGATCGAGACAAGCTCAAGGATTTTGAAGTAGAACTACCTAGACCAAAGTGACTCAGGATGCGTCACAGGTGAGTGTTGGGGGCCTATTGGCCCTTGACCAAGTTTTGAGGATTCTTGGTCATACTTGACCTATTTTTGGGACTTCAACAGGCTATCAAAGGTGAAGCACAAGATGAAGTGGAGATTGCGGGATCTCAGCCCATTTTTAGGGATTTTAGGGTTTTGGGATTATGTAACGGGTAAGGGAATGTCATCCCATGGGTTTACCCATGTATAGGCCCAATTTTGTAATGTATAAATAAGTAAGCTAGGCGATGTAAGTGTTGGACAACTGAGAGGGGGGGGGGGGGTGAATCAGTTGTTACCGTGCTTAAACAATTATGCTTCTTTTAAAATCTTTGCCGAAACACTTGAATGTTCATCACAATAATGTAGGGAAATAAACAATGGCACATTTAGCATCAGTCACATATATGAGAAACATAGAGACAGATATTTCCTGAGGAAACCCATACAGGGTAAAAACCTCTTTTTCTTTATATGATCAGTAATAGTTGTTACACGTCAAAATTACTCACTTTGATAGTGTCGCAAGTGTCGTCATTACAAAGGTTGCAAGTGTCGCATTTTTCTTACAAGGTCGCAAGTGTCGTAAAGTGTCAAGCAAAGCATGCTGCTATGATGCCTATGTCATGCCTATAATGACATGAGAAGGACACTTGAAACACCTCAAACATTTGATTTGGAAGAGGAGAAATGAGTTAGCAGTCTTGCAAACCTTTTGCCATCTGAGATCACCTCAAAAACTGAGTTTTTGGAGAGGAGCGCTCCCCCTTACACTATCTCAGAGCGTCGGTGCTCCCCCTTACACTGTCAGGGAGCATTATAACACTCCCTGGCCCTTTTGAGGGAGCGTTATATATTTTCAGAGCATTGGCGCCCCCTAAAGCTTACTAGGGAGCACTACAATGCTCTGATGGCCCTTTTGAGGGAGCGCTACCTATTTTGGGCAATTGTTAAGATGTTGAGATGAATGGGGGAAGCATCGTTTCATTCTTGGAAGGCAATTGGATTCGAATCCCTAGTCTAGCCATGATACTAGGGTAGATCCTCAACTGAAGGAGGCAAATCCTCAACTTCCCCAAGGATATCTCAAATGGTTAAAGCCTCTCCAAGGCTATATAAGCAAGATCTCTAATGGTGAAAGAGGACTAAAAAATGAAGAATGATACCAAACTTATGATCTCATAAGTGAGGATTGCAAATGGAGAATTACACCAAACTTATGATCTCATAAGTGGTGTTGGAACATAGCTGATTGGGAGAAGAACTGAAGATATGAAACTTATGATCTTGGAGGAAACTCACAGTCAGCCAAAGGAGAGTGATCAGTGAAGCTCCTGTTATCCATGTTGTGGATCTTTCAGGCAAGGGTTAGACGAAGAGGACTTGACGAAGCTGTCGCATTCGCATCTACGATTGTAAGTACTGTTGTCGTTATTCTCATCAATATGACACGCTTGGCCTGTTTCTTTCTAGTTTGTGTCTAATGTCACATGAACTTATCATTAATTGATAGATCTATTTTCAAGCTAATATCAATAGAGTAGGAAGTGTCTGTATCTTGTTTTGTCCACATAACTCAGCGAGGAGCAAAGGATTGGAGCGCAACTCGGAGCGTGCAGGGACAAACGTCGATAAAAGGTACTTTTGTCATCCTTCCTTCTCATGTGTTAGTTTAGATAGATTTGAAAGGAATTTAGTGTCCATTTTAAGAATTTTCTATCTAGAGTTAGGTTCAAGCTCTTAGAGGTGATCTACCTGTCCGCAGGGAGATTTTCCTACAACAGAAACTGGCGACTCAGCTGGGGAGATAGCCTTGAATCGAAACTTCTTGTTTCGATTTTCTCCTCATTGACCTAGTTCTATCCCTTGATTGTTTCAGACTTGGTTCACTCCTCTTTTGATTAGTTTCACGAGCTTATTGGCTCCTTACCCTTATCACACTCAGCATAGTTGTCAAGTTTGAATTCCAATTTTTGGAATTTTTGACATTTTTGGGGTTTTTAGACACTGGCGCCTCTGTCCTAGTGTTAACAGAGCACCAACGCTCCCCCATAGCCTTGCACAGAGCGCTATAATTCTCCTTTCCTTTGGCAACAGAGCGCCAGCCCTCTTTGGCTCAAAAAACCCTCCAGAATTGCTTTGTCAGGGTTTTTCCTCTGTGCCTCCTCTGTTGAGTTGCCTTGTAAGTCAATGTTTCTTCTCTTTCAGCCTTGACATCTGTCTTTTTGAAAAATAAACATCTTGTTAGTTGGATCTTGTAGCCTTCTTCACTATTTTCATTGAGTTTTTTCCTGTTGAGTGGAGTTTGAAACCCATGCATTGTTTTTCTCCCCTCATCAGCTGAGTAAAAACCCTGGTGAAGGCCATCAAAAGCTTACAGACCTCTTTATCTCGATTTCAGTCAAGGTCATTGTTATTCAACTTTTGCTTTTGGGTGTGAAGTTTGTTTTTCTCTTTGATTGTTTCTTTTCTTTCGCTTTTTGTTTTGATTGCTACGAAAGGGTGTATTGTTTGTGTGACTTTTTCTTGTGCTATTTTGGTTTTCATTCATACAAGAAAGATAATTAGCAAGACGAGCATTGCGGTGTATTGATCATCATTCATACGCAAAAAATAAAAATCATCTTTATGATTGATTGTGCATACTAGAAGGCATTTAAAACTTTTTGCATTACATCAAGATTTGATTGAGAAAAGAATCATTTGAGGGCATTCCTTATTCGTCCTTGATTAGTGAAAAGAACTTTCTCTCTCCCTTAGATAGATATTCATCGAAAAGAAACGACTGCTAATCATATTTGATGCATTCTTTGGGTCTGAGTCATAATTCCATTTTGTTTCACTTCCATGCATCCCTTTGTGTAAAGAACAGCCATAAAATCAACGCTAATTAAAAGTTATCTAGAACTTTTTCTTTTCTAGGATCCTCCACCAACAGTAGACTAGGATTAGTACTTTGGATTAGGGTTGTGAGCATAACTCTCCAAAGTTTCCAAAACAAACATTAGCATCCTGAGTTAGGGAGAGTCAAATCCAATTATCGTATAAGTTTGCCTGGGATCCCCCTCTCACACAGGGGTTACGCACGAGGTTGCATTCGGGTGAGCTACGGCGACTAACCCTCCGTGGTTTAACTGATTGTGGTGGTCAGATCGTATTATGGGGATCACTTTGAGGTAAATCCACAATTATTGCATGGAAGCCTTTTAGTTGATTTCAGGCTTGATACCCTACCCGTACGTTTGGATCGGACTGTCGACTGTTCCCGCCCAGGGGCTGACTGCGAATTGGTAACCTTAGTGGCCATAATATTTAGGGTCTTACACAAGGTGACGATGACGGGAAGTCTCACTGTACCTAGAGCAGACATTGTTCAAACTCACTCGGGCTCCTTGGAGGGTAAATCCACAATTACTATGTGGAAGCTTGCACTAAGGCGTAAGTCTGTTAAGTAGGTTGCCATTGTAACTGTTCCACCCTATCCCTGCCCCTTCTGGACTTGATCATGTGACGTTGGATTTCATCACCAACTAGTACGATCATCAAAAGAAGGTCCTGTTTGCTTGGTTGTGATTCTTAGATTCTATTAGTGTATGCTATTTCTTTTACTTAGTGGACCTTAGGTCGATTCAGTGTTAATGGCATCGAATCCTGGGAGTGCCAATGAAGGAACCCCTCCTTCTGGGGAACCTTATACATTTCCTTCATTTGGAAACTTTGGTCCTCCATATGTTGCCACACTGAGTCTTCCAGGACTCACTATTGGATTACCAATTTGGTTTTTCCCCACTCCAGTGATCCCAAATCCTCCCAATGTTTCAGTTGCACCTAATACTTTGGATGTCAATACAACACCCACACATCAACCTCACGTCGAATTTTCACCTTCTTCATCCATAAATTCTCCTTCCATTTCTCCTTTTTCACCTAGGGAAATCTCTAAAGAAAGTAGCCAGGTTGATCAGAAGAAGAAGAAACGGAAAGAGAAGAAGAAGAAGAACCCGAAAAGGACCAAGGCCCAAACAACATCAGATGTTGGCCCTAAGCAACCAGTTACTGTTAATAGTACTAGGAGTGTTGATGAGATCAACAAGATTGAAAGGAAGAATCCAAAACCCAAATTCCTTTGCAACCTTTGTAAGGGTGACCACTTTCTGAGGGATTGCCCCGGTCTTACCCAGGTCTTAGAAATGTGGTCCTCCACATCATCAGCCTCTGTCGGTCATGTCGATGATACCCCGTCAACTAGTGATGTTCAGGTTGGTAAGAAGAAGAAAACTGTCAAGTTCCCTTGCATGTTATGTAAAGGTAATCATTACTCTCACCTTTGTCCTCGTATGGACGAGGCTTCTTCTCTTTTGGAAAAAATTCAACTTCCAAAAGGTTATCGTAAGCTTTCCCCCAACCCATCGTTAGTTGATGGACTAGTCAATCTGGTTCCATCCCCAGTCAGTCCGATTGATCAAGTGGTCAATCTAGTTTCCTCCTTGATTGAGCCACAAATCCAAGTAGCTGATCCAGTTCCATCATCGATTAGCCCCGCTCTTCATCAAAAGAGTGACAGCAAAGTGGTCGATCCAGTTTTTTCATCAGTCGATCCCATTCCTCCATTGAGGAATGCTAAAGTGGTTGATCCAATCCCTTCCTTGATCAGTCCCACCCTTCATCCGAAGAGTGCCCAAGTGGTCGATCCAGTTTCTCCATCGGTCGATCCCATTCCTCCATTGAGGAATGTCCAAGTGACTGATCTAGTCCCTTCCTTGGTCAGTCCCACTCTTCCTTTGAAGAGTGCCAAAGTGGTCGATCCAGTTTCGCCATTGGTCGATCCCATTCCTCCATTAAGGAATGTCAAAGTGACTGATCCATTCCCTTCCTTGGTTAGTCCCACTCTTCCTCTGAAGAGTGCTAAAGTGGTCTATCCAAGTCCACCATTGGTTGATCCGATCCAATCATCAGTTGATCCTACTCCCTTTCTAGAGAGTAAACCCAATACTGCCCATGTTTTTCTCATTAATACTGACTCTACCATGCCTGGGGGCATTCCTCCTCCTCCTTTCGAGCCCCCTCCAAGTAATGAGGCCATCCTTTTTGATTGGGGTGCGCTAACTGGACCTCGTCTTCCCTCACACATTCCTTTCCAGATTACAGTACAGGTTCATGGTCGGGATGTTCCCCAAACGCTGATAGATGAAGGTACGTCCGTTAGTATTTTGTCTTCTGTTGCTTGGTACACTTTGGGTTGTCCGCAGCTTGCACTGGTTACATAGAATCTGTTAGCTTTTAACAAAAGAACTAGTCAACCTTTAGGGATCCTTCCTCAGTTTCCTGTAACTTTGGGAGGAAAAAATAGTCTTTATCGATGTCATGGTAGTCCATGACCCCTTGGACTTTTCTTTACTCCTTGGGCGGGATTATGTCTATGCTATGAAAGCTCTTGTATCCACCATTTTCCGTGTGATATCTTTCCCTCATGATGGAAGAATTGTGACTATTGATCAACTTTCATTCATCAGCCCTGACTGGGTTACCTCCCTAAGTGGTTCTTATATGCAGACAGTATCACCCCCACCACATGTCAATTATGTGGCGTTGTCTCCCATGACCTAAACTTTTGATGATTTGGATCTGGTAGTTGACATGGTGATCTCTTCGGTAGGGTTATTGGAGCCTGATCTCCTTACCCCTATCACGGCCCTCGACCTGTGTCCCTCCTCGAGTGATTATCTTCCATCCAGTGAAGATCTCTTGGAAGACATGATTGAGTCTTGTCCCTTGACATGCTATCCTTCCAGAGCGTTATCCTCTTGGAATCCATGATCAAGAAGAGGTCACGAGCATAGTTTCTCTTCTCTGTGGCAAGCTCGTTAAAAAATGAAACAGAGGCCACTAGATTTCATGCTGGGGGAATAACGAGCATAGTTTCTCTTCTCTGTGGAAAGCTCATTAAAAAATGAAACAGAGGCTTTGAGCATAGTTTTCCTCTCTGTAGCAAGATCGTTAAAAAATGAAACAACAATCTGGGGATCGAACCTGGAACCTTGAGCATAGTTCTTTTCCTGTGTCAAGCTCGTTAAAAAATGAAACAATCACCTCTCCCTTCAAGTTGAGTCTTTCGCTAGATCTCGTAGATGTCGAGTCGAGTCTTCCATTAGGTCTTGTTTTTTAACCTTCATTTCATCCACTTATATCCTTTTTCTCCATCTAGCACAGAAACTAGTGACAACCTCAAAGTCGGTGAATGAATTGAAGCTTGGGGGGCATGTCTCCAGCCTTTGATGATCATTCTGAGTCAAGCCACCAGCTTTCAAGCTGGGGGCATACCGAGCTTAGTCTTTGTTCTTTCTCGTGCTCGTAAATACATGAGAATGCAACCAGGTAAAGTTTTATCTATTTTTCGGACCCGTATGGATACACGAACACACGAAAAAGGAACCCCACTGGAGTCTACTTTAAACCCTTTTCAGACTCTCTAAACATGAAAAGATTGTCGAGTGATCTTGCTTCCTTTCACACTCATTAAAAGGTCAGAAAGGGCGTCTTTCGAGTGATAGTTTACCCCTTTTTCGGTCTCGTTGGACTACTATACGAAAAAGGAACTGAGAGAGTTCTCTTTTAAGTGTTTTTCCAAACTCTATAATCCCGAAAAACCTTCGTGTTTTCTGTCTTTGGACTCATTAAAGCACACATCGACAAGCCCATATGGGACCGATCCCTTACTTCTTCCGGTTCGTTAAACAAAGGAAGAGGAACTTACCGAAGGTGAGTTATATTGAGCATGTGTTATCCTCCTCGAGCTCATTAAATAAAAAAGAGGTACTCATCTATCTGGATGGGGGAAAAATTGAAAGGAGCAAGCCAAGCAGTCTCTTGAGAACATCATCCAGCACTTCATAGAGTCACCCTTGAACATGACACTTTGTCATCTGCACATATCATAACCCACCGAGCCTCTGCACTGAGCCAATCCTTTGAGTTCCTTTCACTCCTTTGGGTCACCCGACGCAAGTCACAGTATCCATTGCATAGTCTTGGTCCATGTCATGTTTTGTTGTTGTGCCTCAGTGTTCAAGGGAAGTATCCGCCTCTAGAGTCAGCCGTCCCAAGTATCTTTCCTCAGAACATGTGTCAGTCCATGTCCGTTTGATCTACCAATTACATCTCCATGTCTATTTCATGTCGTTGATGGGGGATACATCAAGTCCCTCCCTCGACGAGTCTATTCCTGTCGACTCCAACACATTATCCAGGAATTAGGCTTAGAAACCAGTTAGTACTTTGGGACCTGCATGCCTCAATGGCAGGCCTACTCACATTCGACAGTGGGTTTACATCATTGACCCTTGATCGGATGATTCCACATATGTTCGACCTCATCTCATCTATTCACATTCGCTGGAATGTACTAGGGTACCTTGGGAATCATCGATATTAATGGTGATCTCCCTCACACTTGTTAACGGTTCACACCATTGACTGATAATCAAGTGGTTTCTGCCATGTTCGACGTCAAAACATATATTCACATGGTCATATCCACACCATATTGGGATTGGTAAGAAGACCCTGGTTTGAGCGATCACTTTGATATATGCTTTGCCCAGGCTGTGAAGGAATTTCTATTGGACAAAAGAACACATACACTGTAACATAGATCCACTTTGTATTGGTCGTGGCTATGTCTTGTCATCTCGTAGATCCACTGTGTATTCTTTGTGGCTATGATCAGTCCGAGTCATCAGAGTATAGATCCACATTGTATCTTCAGTGGCTATACCTTTTTATCAATACAATTATGGATCCGCAGTGTATTTTATGGCAGCCATATCTCGCAAGTCTTGATCACCCAAGCATAGGTATGCCTGCATTGGATTTTGAAATATGTCATGATATTTGTTGGATGTTTGTGTGCAGCTTCCGTCAGGTTCTCCGAGTCTATACCCTTGCTTGAACATCTACAAAGTATTTCAGTTATCAGTTCCTATCTTCTAACATCATACTTTTGGGGGCAATCTATTACACGTAAAAATTACTCACTTTGATAGTGTCGCAAGTGTCGTCATTACAAAGGTTGCAAGTGTCACATTTTTCTCACAAGGTCGTAAGTGTTGTAAAGTGTCAAGCAAAGCATGCTATTATGATGCCTATGTCATGCCTATAATGACATGAGAAGGACACTTGAAACACCTCAAACATTTGATTTGGAAGAGGAGAAATGGGTCAGCAGGCTTGCAAACCTTTTGCCATCTGAAAGCACCTCAAAAACTGATTTTTTGGAGAGGAGCGCTCCCCCTTACACTATCTTGGAGCGTCGGTGCTCCCCCTTACACTGTCAGGGAGTGTTATAACGCTCCCTTGGCCCTTTTGAGGGAGCGCTATAGATTTTGAGAGCGCTGGCGCCCCCTAAGGCTTACTAGCGAGCGCTACAACACTCTGATGGCCCTTTTGAGGGAGCACTACGTATTCTAGGTAGTTGTTAAGCTGTTGAGATGAATGGGGGAAGCATCTTTTCATTCTTGGAAGGCAGTTGGATTCGAATCCCTAGTCCATCCATGATCCTAGGGTAGATCCTCAACTGAAGGAGGCAAATCCTCAACTTCCCCAAGGATATCTCAAATGGTTAAAGCCTCTCCAAGGCTATATAAGCAAGCTTTCTAATGGTGAAAGAGGACTGCAAAATGAAGAATGGTACCAAACTTATGATCTCATAAGTGAGGAATGGAAATGGAGAATTACACCAAAATTATGATCTCATAAGTGGTGTTGGAACATAGTTGATTGGGAGAAGAATTGAAGATATGAAACTTATGATCTTGGAGGAAACTCACAGTCAGCCAAAGGAGAGTGATCAGTGAAGCTCCTGTTATCCAGGTTGTGGATCTTTCAGGAAAGGGTTAGACGAAGAGGACTTGATGAAGCTGTCGCATTCGCATCTATGATTGTAAGTATTGTTGTCGTTATTCTCATCAATATGACACGCTTGGCCTGTTTCTTTCTAGTTTGTGTCTAATGTCAAATGAACTTATCATTAATTGATAGATCTATTTTCAATCTAATATCAATAGAGTAGGAAGTGGTCGTATCTTGTTTTGTCCACAGAACTCAGCGAGGAGCAAAGGATTGGAGCTTAAATCGGAGCGTGCAGGGACAAACGTCGATAAAAGGTACTTTTGTCATCCTTCCTTCTCATGTGTTAGTTTAGATAGATTTGAAAGGAAGTCAGTGTCCATGTTAAGCATTTTCTGTCTAGAGTTAGGGTCAAGCTCTTAGAGGTGATCTACCTGTCCGCTAGGAGATTTTCCTACAACAATAGTTACATTCTTTACATTATCAAACATATGAGCATCAACTCATAATGAGGCTAGAACCTCTGTTTTGCAAGCTACAACTTGCTGAGAGAACCAACTCTCTGTTTTCTCTAGCACCCACTAGAAGGAAGCACCAACTCCCTGGTTTCTCTAGCACCAACTAGAAGGAAGCACCAACTCCCTGGTTTCTCTAGCACCAACTA
>ML790689.1:112162-127178 GCA_009831015.1 Picea engelmannii | reverse complement strand
TGCCACCAGATTCTCTAGATACCATTTTGATTCTAATGTCTATACCAAGAAAGTAAGAAGCCATCTCATAATCCATTTCCTTTATGTTGATGACCTTACCCTCACTGGTAGTGACTCAAAAATTTTAAACCATGTGAAAACTAGCCTTAAGAAGAAATTTTAAATGAGAGACTTAGGATTTTTGCACTATTTCCTTGGCCTCCAAGTTTTGCAAAACAATGAAGGAATTTTTCTTTCCCATTCTAAGTATGCTTGTGACCTTCTTCGTCACTTTCACATGGACAATTGTAAACCAGCCCCTTCTCCCTTCCAGTTTGGAGTCAATCTTTTTGCCACCTGTACTTCTCCCAAATTTGATGCCACCTTGTACCGTCAGTTACTTGGTAGCCTATTATACTTGACTCATACCTGTTACCCATGATTTTGGTCATCATGATGATGTATTGATGTTGGTGTATTCAAGCTCCTCATAAGAACTTTCTCCTGAGAAAAGTTATGTTCATCTCTTCCCACAAAACTCATTTTTGAAGAGAGTTTACAGGCTGCTAGTATCCCAGGGTGCGAGAATGACCCATTCTCGTAGGCTCCCTTAAGCTGGGGTGCGAAATTTTTGCACTATGTAACATAGCTAGGGTGCGAACCTTCTCTAAAGCATGGAAAAGATGAATTCTCGATGTTTCTAGAAGGGAATCTTCTAGAAATATGGGTTGGCATTCGAATGGTTATCCTTGTACTAGATTCCCTGATATTGTGGGATCATTCTTATCTAAGTAACCATCTCATTCTCTCCTATATATTGATGGAATTCTCATGGAAAAGGTTAAGCAAGATTCATTGGAGAATTGGTGAAAGAATTATGTGAAGAACTTAGCTTGAACAGGAGCTTGGAGACTCTAGTAAGTCTATCAAGAGGATTTGATATTCTTCATACAAGGATTGAGCAAGTGTGTGTGTTGGAGCCAAGAGCCATCGAAAGGAAGCTTGCGACATCAAGGCAATCAGGTTGTAATCTTTACTTTCAATCAATATGATACAGTGGCATGTCCCTTTCCCATAAAGTTATTCTCACTTTATTGTGTAATTCCTTGATCATACACATAAGTTGACAGTTGAATATATTTTTCTATCTTCACTTTGGTTGGTTTGTGTTGTCTTGGTCTTGACCTCACGAGAGGACCGGAGCGAAGCGGGAGAAATAGAGACCCTAGGAAGTGATACTAAGGTATGTTACCTGTTCCGTCCTACTAGCTAATTCAATGGTCAAAACTTAGCGAAAGAGTCATGTCATGTCCTGTTTTGTTCTAGATCCAGGTGGATCTAGGGAGATCTGTTAGTGTCTGCACCTACCGATTAGTCCGATAACAAAATTGGCGACCATACTGAGGAGTTTAACCCGTTTTCTTGTGTTTTTTGGTATTTTTCCTTGGCCATTTGCTCTTGCCTTACCTTTCTCCATTCATATCAATCTCTGAGTCTTCAAGATACCCTGATAGACCCTCTGGGTCCAGAGGCCTCTTCAAATTTTGTTTCATTTTCAAAAAATTTGACTAGTTTTAGAGGTTCTCGCACTGCACTCCACAGTAGCCTGCAAGAACATACTGAGTTCACACCCTACCTTTAGGTTCAGTGCGAGGTTCTCGCACTCTGATCAAGGGCCACCTGTGAGAATCACTCATTCTCGCACTGTGTAACACTCTCAGCCTGCAAACCCATTTTTTCAAAATTTTGGATTTGGGTTTTTGCATCTTCAACTACCCAGATCAGTTTAGATGCCTATAAAGAGTTTCTTGGACCATTGATTGATGTTCTTCTTGTCTTCGTTTTCGTGCACGAACAGTCTTAGGATTTCAAAGGCTCTTCCTGTCACTTATTCTTGACTTTCGTTTCTTGACTTTTCTTGGCAAATCTATACTCTCTGATTTCAGAATCTAAGTGTGCTTGTTTGGTTAAGGACCGACGATCGGTTGAAAGTTGAGTTTATTGGTCTTTATCATTTGCTTATTGTTTGAAATATAACTTTTCTTCTGTGATTGAAAAGACTAGATTGGTTTTCTTCTTATTTTTGTTTTCATTGAAAGAGTGGTTTGGGTTTTTATCATTGCTTGTTCATTGGTTTTTGATTTTCTGTACTCTCACCATTATGGTGTAGGTATTTTTTGAAAAGTGAACAAAGTTTTTCTTTCAAAATCATTTTCGTTTTCCAAAACATTGAAAATCAATTGTTGAAATTATTGAAAAAGAAACAATAGAGAATTGTTATTGATGCGTGATTTGTTGCATTTGCATTTTAAAGGAAATTGTGTCTTGTAGTTCAAAGTTTGATCCGGAAAACTTCTCTCTCCCTCCCATACATAGTATTCATTGAACGAAAATCAATATATTTTTCATTCTCATCCATGCATCGTTGGGTCAGAGTCATACAACATAAGTTTCATCTCTATTTCCTTTGAGTAAACAACATATCTTAATAACACTGCGCAATTGTAAAGTTTATCTAGTAACTCTTTTCTAGGGCTCTATTACACCAACATTTAGCTAGGCTAGTGTTTTGGAGTAGGAAGAGAGATACACTCTCCAAAGCACAAAACACACAATAGAATCTTGTGTTAGGGAGTGTTAAATTCCATTTGCAACATCTTGTCCTGGGAAACCCTTCTCACACAAGGGTCAAACACGAGGTTGCATTGATATTGACAAAGTTACTCACCCTGCTTTGTTGATATCAGTGTAGAGATTGCACGTATTATGAGGATCACTCGGAGGTATACCCACAATGATGAGTGGAAGCCTTTTGAGTTGATTTTGAGCTAGATACCTTGCCCTTGCATGTGGATCGGATTGTCGACTATCCCCCCAGGCTTTATTTTTGTTGGTGCTAACCTTAGTGGCCTGCCTTTCTAGGTTCTTACACGAGGTGACTGTGAAGAGGAAAGTCTTCACGGTACCTGGAATTGACATTGACCAAACTCACGCGGGCTCTTTGGAGGGTATACCCACGATTATGTGTGGGAGCTTACACCAGGGTGTAAGTCCGTTAAGCAAGTCGTCAGCGTAAATTTTCCACCCTAGCCCAGCCCCTTCTCATCTCGTTGTTGCGATGTTGGATTTCATCACTGACTAGTGAATTCGGAATTAGAAGGTCTTGTTTGCTTGGTGTTGCTTCCTAGATTTTTTTTACTAGCGCGTGTTGTTTGTTTACCAAAGTTGACCATACGATTTTCTTTGTGAAATTTGTCACTCATTTACAATAGCTCCTCCACGTCGTTCACGTAGAATGCAGGGTTTATCTCCAGAGCATCTGGAAGGTTCTCAACCCTTGCCTACAAGTACACCTGAGGGCTCTCCTCGGCAAAGTGAAGTCACAATCGTCACCACACCACAAGTGGAACGAACTGACTCTCTAGAACATTTTTGAATTACAAATACTCAAGAGGATATTTGACTTCACCCTGATTCTGAGTGACCATTTATGCAACTAAATTCTTTGAGAGACTTAGTTGCTACATCTTCTGGATCACCAGTTGGACCCTTTCCAGGCATAGAAGGCCAAGATATTTTTTGGTCTACCAGCATTTTTCGACGGGACCTTTTTGGTCCAGGATCACCTGTGATTTCAAAAATCAACCCACCTGTGATTTATGAAATCTCTAGTTCAGAAACAGTACCGTTGACTACCGCTTATCACTTTACCGTCCCTGCCCAAATGGTCCATCTCACAGATACTACGAGTGTTCCAATCGGGTTTCCTGCGGTTAGTCTTGCTCCCATCAATACATCGTGAACGCCCAATGTCACTCCGACACTACCACCCAGATACCGTACGTTGAATGCTTCCATTCCTACTCCTACGCAAACCCCATACAGCTCTCCTGGTGGTCCTTCTTCTTTTGGGCACTCTCTTCCCAATTTTATTCCAACACCACCTTTGATAGGAGGACCGACCCCACCTTATGGGAAAAACATACCTCCCTCCTTGGCCTAGTATTTGAATCAGTTGATACAACATCCTCCTTAATTGACTGGGGGGCAACAGTTTCCAGCTACATCTGTAATACCCCCTAGTGTGTGCCAACCATATCCAGGTTCGTTCAATACCATTTGGGGGGTGAATGCTCAAACTCAAGTCCCTGTTCCAGGATACAATCCTATGAGCTACTATCCTCTTCAACCACCACTGAATCTGCCTGGTTCTTCACATTATATGCAGACTGCTTATGGTCCTACTAGTTTGTTGACGGGGATTCCTCCCCAAAGCCACCAGTACCCGCAGGTGAATCGACAGTTACCCTTCATAGCCACTTTAGATCTTCCAGACTTGTCAAGGATTTTAAATGATCTGATTCGTCACTCTCCCCAATGGCCTACTATCCCATCCAAGATACCATCGGACATTCCTAAATTTGATGGAAAAGCAGGAGAGGACCCAAAAAATCACATTATGAATTTTCACCTATGGTGTTCATCCAACTCATTGATGGATGACACTATTCGTTTACGTCTTTTTCAACGAACTCTCACGGGTTCTGCTGCGAAGTGGTATATCGAATTGCCACGAGGTTTCTTCTCTGACTTCAACACCCTAACTATGGATTTCCTCACACACTACCAATTACCGATTCGTTATGACACGTGGACCGAGATTTTGATTTATTTCAAACAGAACAAGGCCACTCATATATCCGATCACATTCATGAGTGGAAACTGCGATGACGTCTTATTAAACTCGAACTCCCCGATCAGTTGCTGGCAGAATGGTCCACCAAATCGTTTGTGAATGACATCGGTCATGAAATTTCCATGGGTGGAGTGGTCACAAAAGAACAAGCTATAAGTCATGCTCAATATATTGACCTCGTTTACTCACAAACGGGTACCCTTTACAATTTATTACCTGATTTACCTCGTCCTTCCATTTCCACAACTTCAACTACTCCAGTTGCCTCGCATGCATTTGACGGTGTGATTGGCACTTTATAGGCCCAACCACACTCCACCTCAAGCACAAACCCCAAACCCACTTCTTCTAATGTTCAAAATGCTCTATCTCCTACCCCTCCCACTGGCAAGACTTATGAGGTAAATGTAGTTCGATCTACCCCAGTTGGTAAAAACAAATCTAAAAAGGGGAGAGGTAAGAATAAGGAGGACAAAAATACTTCTCAAGCAAAGAAAACCAAAACTACACCTGTTGAAGATCGGGATAAGTGCAAACCTCGATACCTTTGTCTTATCTGTGGTGATGATCACTACACGAAGGATTGTCCACGATGCGCCGAGGTCACTAAGTTCCTTCAAGGAGATACAAAACCACTTGCTCTAGCCGTTTTGTCCCAACCCTTCCCGTCTCAACAATGGGCTCAGTTGGTCATTCATGACCAACCCTCATCTTCCAGTACATCCTATGCTTTGATGTGTACTGGCGATTCAAAGCAGAGTGACGTTGCACTTACTACTTGAGCCAAAGATTATTCTCCCTCTAAAGACAAGGTTCATGATCTACCTCCTTCCTTGGTACAACCCTCTCCTGCAACTCCACCTACCAAAGGTCCTCTTCATCTCGAATGACCGAGCCTCGACACAGTTCTACGACCCCCCCCAAAGGGCGCCGTTCGAAAATCGGCTTTCAATCCTCATGCTCATGCGGCCCAGAACTACAGCATTGTTGAAGATCTGGCCCAAGCACCTTCTGCAATGTCAGCCCTTGAAGTGCTTCAAACTTGTCCCACACAACAGAAGGCACTGTTGAAAGCTATTGGTGGAATTGATTCGACGGATATGAATTTAATAATCTTTGACTTGGAAGATCACATTCCAAGGTTACCCCCTCAAATTGTGTTCCAGATCCAAGTGATTGTCTCTGACAAAAACATTTCCTGAACGATTATCGATGAGGGTGCCTCGACATGTGTTATGTCTCTTGCTTGTTGGAAAGCTATTGGCTCTCCTTCTTTGAATGAATCCCAGAACACTCTTAAAGCCTTCAATGGCTCCGGTTTTAAGCCCTACGGTGTCCTTCCTTCGTTGCCCATTACATTAGAAGGCAAGACTGTTTGCACTCTTTTCGTCGTTTGATGAGCAAAAAGTGAGTGCTTACATGCCTAGTTGGGCTCTGCTAGTCATGACAGTTGTATGGTAAAAGGTTAGAAAGAAAACAACAAAGCTATTAACAAGAATTAAACAAAAACTAAATGAAACTATGAGCATAGGAATAAAAATAAAAACAAATGAACTTGGACCAATATCACCAATATATAAGCTGGTCTGATTGATGAAATCCAAATATACACAATGGAGAAAGAGGACTTCGGTCCCTTCCCTCTCCAATGGAAGGCTCTTGAGGCCCTCAACTGATTGCTCTCCTTACAAAGAAAAGATGAAATGTGGGTGAAAGAAATCCAAGCTTATTCACTCAAGTGAGGGATGAATAGCTCATGCAATGCAGCTTACAATGTGTGTTGCCAAAGAAGGAGTCTCTAGCAATCTCAGCAGCATAACAGTATGAAGAATTCCTTGAAGAAATGGTGGTCATTCATGGATTTTTATAGCCAAGCATTGGGTTATTATGCAACCTCTTTTGAATGTGAAAAGGGGCTCTTTAGGGCACAATTAGGTCTTTGACCAGCCTCCCCACGCAGATTGAGCTCGGATTTGATGTCAAATCGACTTGGGAGCCGATCCATTAGTGGTTGGGAGGCTGACCAGTTCCATAAATGCGTCGTTTGGCAGGCGCGCGGGTTTTGCACCCCACAGCCGCGCATATGCGCTCCAAGTACGAAGATGTTGCACACGTGCGCGCGCCCAGTGGGTGCAAAGCGCCTTTTAATTTTTGGGCCATTTTGCATAGTTTTGACCCTTTTGTTGTGTTGTGGAATTAATCCTTGTGCCATGAATGACTATTTTTCTGTGCTGACGATGCGGAGTTCTTGTCGCCCTGTGCGGACGAAATTTCAATGATAACAAAGACGGTCTAAGTTGAAGTGGAATTCTTTGACGCTCCCCTTGATTATAATATTCTGCTTGGTCGCAGCTGGATCGATTCCATGCACACAGTTGTGTCGACCCTTTTCCATGCGGTATGTTTCCCACATCAAGGTAAGGTTGTCACCATCGACCAACTAGCCTTCTTCAATTATGATACCCGTACTGGAAATGTACTTTTTGTCGCTAAAACCCCACTGGGTTATGAGAACATCGGTGTAGGCCTTCTCAAGGACTCTTCATTAATGGTTACTTTCCCCATTCCAATGCTCGATGTTCCACGCTCGTCTATTTCTTCCATAAACATGATCTCCACCTTGCCTCACGAACTTCCTGTGTCTCATGACCCCTGGATAGTACCTGACCCTGGAGATCATCTTCATTATGGTCACACAATGTTGTTAAGTTCGGTTGAATCCGCCTATCAGGCCATTCAATAGACAACACCTTATACCCCCTCTCTTGATGAGTTGTCTCCCGATCCTTTCCATGTCATTTTTCCCACTGACGAAATGATCATGTTTGTCATGGAAAACACCCCTTGGGACGATGGCCATCATCATTCCATCCTCTTTCTGGAGCAACATACCCTTGAGAACTACCAACGGATCTCGACCCCATCGACCATTGTCATCATCTCCATTGTTCCCGAGTCTGCACACGATCTGTTTTCCGAAGGGAACTTAAGAAATATCTCACCCACTATTCCCCTTGACATATCCATCAAACCTGGGATTGTCGAAAATGTCCATATCGGAGCTTCATGTTCTTCTGACAAAGTCGTCACCTACACGTCCCTTTTCAAAGAGTTTTGTGACATCTTCGCATGGATCTACAAAGAAATGCCAGGTATCAACCCTAAGATTGTGATACATGAGATAAAGACATACCCTGACGCTAAACCTGTCTGGCAACGCCTTCGTCCAGTTCACCCACGTAAAGCGGCTGCTATCAAGCTCGAAGTCAAGAAACTTCTTAAAGCTAGCTTTATTTATCCGATGGCTCTCACAGACTGGGTTTCCAATATTGTCCCGATTGACAAGAAACAAGGCACAATTCGTGTATGCGTTGATTATAGGGATATCAACAAAGCTTGTCCCAAAGACAACTTTCCTACCCCCTTTGTCAATCAGATTGTCAATGATTGCGTCGGAAGTGAAATATTCTCTCTCATGGATGGTTTCTCTGGGTATAATCAAATAAACATTGTTCCCAAGGATCAACATAAGACTTCTTTTTATTTGTCCTTGGGGTACTTTTGCCTATTGGAAACTTCCTTTCGGTCTCAAGAACGCTAGCGCAACTTTTCAACACGCTATGCCTTATGCTTTCCATGATATCAAGCACATCGTTCAACCATATTTGGACAATTTACCCGCTCACTCATTGCGTCGAGTTGATCACCCAACCCACCTCCGAGCCATTTTCGTTCACTGTCGGTTCTACCATATACGTTTGAATCCTCATAAGTGCATTTTTTGCGTGGAATATGGTCGCCTTCTAGGTTTTATCATTTCACTTCAAGGGATCCGGATGGATCCTTTAAAGGTTGAGGTGATCCTTAATCTCCCTCCTCCTTCTACTCTTCGCCAGTTGCAAAGTTTGCAAGGGAAACAAAAATTTCTTCGTCGTTTTATCCCGAATTATGCCAAGATAACTCGTGGATTTACGTGGCTCCTCAAAAAGGGTTCAGAGTTCGTCTGGGATACCATTGCCAACAATTCTTTTGAGGCTTTGAAATTGTCCCTAATGCGTGCTCCGCTTCTCTTTCCCCCCGATTACAGTCGTGATTATTTCCTTTATCTTGCTACCTCAGATTACACCATTGGTATGGTTCTCATCCAAGAGGATGATGCTAACGACGAACATGTTATTTATTACTTGATTCGAAGTCTAACACCTACTGAAATCAAGTATTTACATGTCGAAAAACTGGCCTTGGCTACCGTTCAAGTCGTCCAATGCTTCCGGCACTATATCCTCTCACGCAAGACTACAGTGATTTCTCATTGCAACCCTATGCAACACATTTTGACACGTCAATTGCTAGGGGGAAAATACTCCAAATGGATTGTGATACTCCAGGAGTTTGACTTGGAATTCAAATGCGCCAATTCCAAGAAGTCCTTAGTATTTGCTTAGTTGATATGTGACTTTCCCTATTCTGCAACGGAAAATGTATCAGCTGATTCATTACTGGATGAATCTCTTTTCCTTATCAACACTGATGATCTTTGGTATGGTGATATCATTATATATCTCCAAACCCAGACTTTCTGGCCAACTTTGTCTAGTACTGACCAACGTTGCATACGCTATCAAGCCCATCAATATATTATCCTTGGGGATACTCTTTATCGTCGAGGGATTGACTCATTTTTTCTACGTTGCTTAACATTCGATGAAGTCCAGAAAGCTATGAATGACTGCCATTCTGGAGCCTGTGGTGGTCATATGTCTGGGTATGCTACTGCTCAGAAGATCTTACGAGCAGGGTATTTTTGGCCTTCTTTGTTTAACAACTGCATAATCGTCGATCAGAAATTCCATGCTTGCGAGACCTATAATCAGAAGATACGGTCATATCCTGCTCCTCTTCACCCTATGGTCTCTATTGGTCCCTTTGCGAAATGGGGCATCAATTTCATGACATGTCACCCTCACTAGGCTAAGGGGTATGGTTACATTATTGTAGTCGTTGATTACTTTATGAAATGGGTCGAGGCGATGCCAACATTTGACAACACTGGAAAGACCGCAGCATTATTCATTTTTAATCACATCATAGCTTGTTTTGGTGTTCCCCAAGATATCGTCACTGATCATGGTAGCCACTTCGGAAACTTCATGATGTCCAAACTTACTGAAAATTTGGGTCTTCGCCATGATAACTCAACGCCCTATTACCCACAAGCCAATGGCCAAGTCAAAGCAATTAACAAAGTTCTCATAACTATGCTCCGACGAATGATAGGGATTCACAAAACAAGTTGGCACACAATGTTGTTTTCGACATTGTGGGCTTACCGGACATCCGTCAAGTCTGCTACTGGGTTTACACCTTTCCGGTTAGTCTATGGTTTGGAAGCTATTATTCCAATTGAATATGAGATACCCTCTTTAAAACTAGTTGTTGAACTCCTACCAAACACTTCTACTAAGGAAGAACGTCTATTGTATCTTATGCGATTAGATGAAACTCGATGCGATGCTACCCTAGTTATAGAAGCTCAGAAGAAATGTGTCAAGGCCCAATATGACAAACATGTCAAGCCTCGCATTTTCTCCGAAGGATATCTCATTCTCCTCTATGATCAAGATCGAGATATGCTAGGAGATGGAAAATTCGAAGCCATGTGGCGAGGTCCTTATATCGTTCGACGAGTTTTGGAAAAAGGAGCTTATGAGTTAGTAGATTACGATGGTATCCCTTTGAGTGAACCCAAGAATGGGTTGTACTTGAAGAAGTACTATGAATAAAATCATCTGTGCACGAGTACTTGTATTTTTATTGTATCATACTTCTTGTGTGTTACTATAGCTTTCTTTTGTCGTAATCTGGTCTCTTCCCTTATGTGACGTTGTGTTTGATTTCCATATGTCGGAGTATTCGCTACCCTATATTGGCTTCGCTAATGGCACTAGCCGTAGTACTCAGAACCTTGCTTCCGCTGCATGGGCAATTTACGCCCCTACAAATGAACTTGTTTCCTTACGAGGTGTGTGCCTCGACCGTGCGACCAACAACATTGCAAAGTATAGCATCGTTATTGAATTATTGGTTGATGCTATCTCTCTTGGAATTTGTCATTTGGTTGTGCGACTCGATTCGCAGCTTCTAGTACTATAGTTAAGTAATGTCTATACTATTCGAAGTCCTGCTTTGTTACAGGTGTATTTGCGAATTTGCCTCTTGGAACGTTATTTTGATTACATTGAATATCAACATACTCCTAGATGTATAAATACATTAACAGATGCATTGGCTAACTATGTATTAGACAGACATTTAGATCATTTATAAATCAATCACATCAATTTTTCACACAATATAAGGTAAACCGGTAGAAGTCATCTGTATATATAACGATCAAAAGAGTTTTTTACAAAAAAAATTGTCCGAAGACCAAAATGTCAAAATATGAAGCTCATAGGTTCTACAAAGTGACGTCATGGATGACGTTCATGGTAACACACGACTGCCCAGGCAACTCTACGAAGCAGTCAACTCATGGACTCTGACACTCCTACTGTATGACATTAATCACTTCGTGGAACCTCTCCAACAAGCATGTCTGGTATATCTGTTGTCAAACCCTCTAGGTTTTGTTCCAGTATTTGATAATCCTCAGCATATTGTGGCGTTGGTGCTACCTATCCTCGTTGTTGAATGGGAGAAGTACCAGGAGGTCGGTAAGGTCCAACATCTGTGTCATCAAAAAATGAATTTTGTATTTAGTCTTTGGATGAACATATAAAACAAAAAACATTTGAATATGATAAAATTCACAAAAACATTTAAAAAGAAAAAAAATTGTTTACTTCTTACCAATTTCCCCCCACTGAGCATCCTCTAGTAGTACTAAGTCCGGATCTCCTCGAAAATCCAACCCAGCATAATCATAGTCTTCGACCATCAACATCTGTGGTCGAAGCTAGTCGAAGAAGGTATCACCATACTTGATGATTGGTCCAGCTACATGTCGGGCCATGAGCCGACACCATCTCAGCATTCTTGGGTCCCTGGGAGCCGGTAAATTCCACTCAACCTGCAGTCTCAGTAATGGAACCCTCTCAAGGAAGAAGGACACTAACAAAGATCTGTATCTGAATTTCTTCAAGTCACCTCGTCTAAATTTAGTCAACTGTTTTTCATACTACGAAGCACTGCATTTGCCCAGTTGAAAACCCGAGTTTCAATACACTCTATGGCATACTAGAAGTAACTCTGTAGTGCCATGTGAGGAGCAGAACTCATAGCCATCCAAGCTATGGTGAACAAGATAGTACGGAGGGTCAAATATCGTACCCCCCAAATAGATACTTTTCCTTTCTTCCTCTCTGCCTCGGGAACACAGTGTAAACGGTAGTACTCACTCATGGGCATCCCACCACCTCTGCTACCAGTCAGGCTCACATGGTACCCCCGCCATGACATTCTAGTCAAGAAGTAAATGTCCTCAATATCTAAGGATAGTGTGTGGACCCCCACATGAAATACTTGTTGATCGGGATCCCCCATATGCACAAGGTACTCCAATAACCTGACTTAGGCCCTCATGCCCAGGATACGAAAGTACTTCAGAAGGCCACAATTTCTTAAAGCAGCAATAGTGGGTGGATGATTTCTAGAAATAGCATTGTCTTCTTCGTGCTCCCTTTTGCACCATTCAAGAACCATTTTGATGGCCAATTACCTGCATAAGAAGCACAAAAAGAGGATTAGCAAATCCATTCATGAATTGGTTCTTTTTTATTGAGTAAATTCTTAAAAAAAAAAAAATCTTTGTGGTTCTCGCAGGTGCCCTTTGGACACAGTGCGAGAACCGCGTAGGTTGTTTTGGGCTCACCTGTGAGAATCACCCATTCTCGCAGGTCCCGTGTAGCCCACCTACAAGAATAGCTGAGCGCAAGTAGGGCTCATAAAATCAACTCAAAAATTGAATTTTAACAAATGAAAATTCAAAATTAAACCATGAAAGAGTAGAAGACAAAGAGCCTACCTCATTGTCGCTGACGGATCTCTGAATGGATGCTCATAACTCCTGCAATCTAACGCCGAACTTCGAGGGTAAAAGAGGGGTTTTTGAGCTTAAATAGTGGAAAAGTGAAAATGATATGGTAAAAAGAGTTTTACTCCTTTATATTTCCTTTTACCATGTTATTTGGTTTTTTATGATTATTTATTTATTAAACCCTAATCCCTAATGTCCTTTTGAGTGTAACTTTTGCAGGCGTAATAACTTCGATGTTCATATACAAGGATGCAGACATAATTTTTCTTTTTTCATCCATGTTTTGATTGTTTTTTATGGTTTTTTTTTTATATAAAACCTCGAGCGTGGTCTTTGTCCATTCTCACGCTTGAAACTACATGAGAACGGATTGAGCATACTTTTATCACTTTTTTGGGCTCATCAAGGTTATACGAAAAAGGAACCCCCCTGGAGTCCTCTTTAATCTCTTTTCAGACTCTCTAAACATGAAAAGATAGCTGAGCGACCTTTCTATTTTCACGCTCGATAAAGTATATGAAGAAAGCATCTGGTGAGCGATAATTTATCTCTTTTTCGGTCTCATTGGACTATTTTACGAAGAAGGAACTGAGAGAGTTCTCTTTTAAGTGTTTTTCCAGACTCTATAATCATGAAAAACCTTCGAGTTTTCTATCTTTGGACTCGTTAAACAAACATCGATAGACCCATAATCGGACCGAACCACTCCTTCTTAGGGTTCGTTAAACATACTCCGAAGGACTTATCCGAAGGATAAGTTTATATCAACAAGCATATGTTATCCTACTCAAGCTTGCATAAAAATAAAGAGGTACTCGCCAGAAATGGTGGGGGAAAATTTGGGAAAGGGATATGTTATCATCTTCGTATTGATTGGAAGTAAGTGTCGCTTTTGAACATGACACCCCCCATTCATTATATTTGAAGCCAGTTTGGGAAATCCATTTGTCTCTCATTCGATTTGCTACAAGGTCATTCCCTGTGTCATCTTTGAGTCAATGTTGCCAAATCATTGGTTGTGTTGTTCATATGTTCAAGAGAAGTCCATCTGAAACCTCTATTGAGTCAGCCATCTACAGCTGTCCATTATCTCTATGTTGGCCTTCCCCGTGTCCAGTTCAATTTACATCATACTCTGTTTCACCTTTAAAATCTGTTACTCATTTCGTGTCATTGATGGGGGATACATCAAGGCCCTCCTGTGATGATTTTTGTTCCGTCGACTTCAGCTCATTATCCAGAATCAAGAATTAGAAATTCTTTGGTACCTTGGAACTTGCATGCCTCAATGGCATGTTTCTTCACTTTCGATAGTGGGTTTACATCATTGACCCCTGATCGAAATATTTCGTCGAATGTTCGACTTCAACTCATTTATTCACACTCGATGGATTGTACTAGAGTACCTTGGGAGTCATTGACATAAATGGTGATTTCCCTCACACTTGTTAACAGTTTCATCAATGACTGGTAATCAAGTGGTTTCTGCCATGTTCGACTTCAACACATGTAATCACATGGTTAGATTCATACTTTTGGGCGACGAGATTGATGACCCTGGATATCATCTCTTTGTCCAGGTTGCGATGGAGTATGTATAATTTGCGACACATAGATCCACTGTGTATGTCTCATGGCTATGTCATTTTAATTTGAAATTGCTCGCATATATCCACAATTTTGGTCTTTGTGATGATGTTATGATGATGGAAAATCAAGCTCTTCACTAAGAACACTTTCCTGAGAAAAGTTACATTTGTCTATTTCCAGAAATCATGCTTTTAAAGGATCTTTGCAGGCTACCTATATAGCTTCCTGCGAGAATGCTTGATTCTCGTAGGCTGCATTAAGAGAGGGTGCGAAGGGTTCACACTGTACCTAACTGTCAGGGTGCGAACATGCTCCAAAGGAAGAAAAAGGATAAAAATATCGAATCTTCTAAAAGGGAATCTTCTAGAAACATGAGTTGGCTTTGAATGGTTGTTCAGGTGCTGGAATTCCAGATATCTTGGGATCATTTCCTATCCAAGTAACTAAATTATCTTCTCCTATATATTGAGGAGATTGCTCATGGAAAAGGTTAGAAGCACACTAGCAAGAGATTGATTGGAGAAATGTTGAAAGCCTGTATGAAGGACTGATGCTACAGCAGATAGAGGCAACAACAAAGTCATCAAAAGTGGTTGATTTTCTTCATGCATGAGAAAGTGTGTGTGTCAGAGCTAGGAGCCATCGAAAGGAGACCTACGACATCAAGGCTCAGGTTGTAAGTTTCACTTTCAATTAATTCAATACAGTAATA
>ML790689.1:62722-106712 GCA_009831015.1 Picea engelmannii | reverse complement strand
AACTTGAACAAGAAGTTGTCTCATTGAGGAAGAGCTTAAGAAACTCTCAAGTGCCAAAAGAATTAACACATCTTGGATGCATGGTTGAAACTTCATACAAAGAAGATGAAAATACCAACAAGAAGGTTGAAGAAAGAGCTACACAGACAGTTGACGAGAAGTGGAATAGGATACCAGAAAGAAGGAATGATTTCAAAAGAGATGAATATCCAAGAAGACCTCCTACCTTCAGCAATAAAAGAAGCTTCAATCAATATGAAGGAAACTACATAAGAGTAGATCATGAACCTAGATGGACTACATCACAAAGAAGGTCACTTACTCCCAGGTATCAAAATTTCTTTCTTGGTCATTGTTATACTTACAAAAATTTTGGACATAAGGCAATTAATTGCAGAATCAATGAAAGGAACAAATACGCAAGAAACATGAATGGTGTAAACAGAAGATATGGAAATAATCGTGGATTTGTCAACATAAGATACAATTCATTTTACCCATTGATGGACAAAAATATTGTATGCTACAAATTCAATTATCTTGGTCACAAAGCATGAGATTGCAGATATATGAATGAATATGTCCCTATGCCAACCACAGTATGGAGAAGGAAAGAGATTCCAAACAATGAAGATTGTCAAATAGCATTAACCATTGAAGAATGCAAAGAAGAAGATGAATGGTACATAGACAGTGGATGTTCTTCACACATGACCGGGATCAAGACAAATTCATTAGCTTGAAGAGAAAGGGTGGCAATGTTTCATTTGGAGATGACTCATCTACCAAAATACTTGGAGAAGGTGTAGTAGAGATTGGAAGAAAAAATGTAAAAGCAAAGAATGTTCTATTGGTTGAAGACGTGAATCATAATCTACTCAGTGTTAGTAAAATGTGTGATCAACGATACACTCTTACATTTGACTCCCGAAAATGTAAAATCAGATAAAATAACTCAGGAAGATTGGTTGCAACTGCAACAAGAAGACCAAACAACATATACATCCTAGACATGAAGAAGAGAGAGAAGAAAAAAGCCACACAAAAGGATTCTAAGGAAGAAAAGGTCTCAAAGACCAAAAATAAGGATGAAGTATTATTGAGTGCCACATGTTTAGGGGGAGCAGCCCCAAAGAAGAGACTTACATATTTCCATTGAACTCAGGGGGAGCAGCCCTAACCTTTGCCATTGATGTCAAAGGGGGAGAGAAATTGGGATCATGATGATAGGGGGAGCATGAGTGTTTCCATGAATGACAAAGGGGGATATTGTTGGAAGATTGGTTGTTGTCATTAATGTCAACCCTAGTCATGAGTTTTGGACTGCAAGATTGATGAAGGTATTTGGACATGAAGGACAATGCAAATGCATATACAACACCCATGGATGGATATTATACATCATGTTTTTTCCGGTGGTATGTGGAACGTCACGTGGATCCTCATGGTAAAGAAGGCCAGATTTCAAGGGAGGATGAAGTCTTTTGGTGATGTGTTCTAAGGTATGTTATTTTCAGGTCATCTTACCATTTTTTCTATAACGTTATTTCTAGAACGATTGAGATGGTGAAATTGATATGGTATTGAGAAGGCATATCAAGGTACCTATGGTAAAAAATTCAGCTCTTGATTCTCTATAATTATGGAGATACACTCTGTGGAAGATAGGGTTTGTGACCAGTCGTAAAGCTAGTAAATAAACAAGTGTTCCGGGTAAACCAGTCATAACTTCTTCATAAAGAATCCAAATAATGTGGGACAAATTTCATTGGAAAGAGTATTTACTGTATTTTCTTGTTTGATAATTTTAGAATCGGATGTTAAATAGTGAGTGCAGGGAATCCTGTGCAAGCTCACTCTCCTGAATAGACCAGAATTGAATAAAGTTTTTCATTCTTTCTATAACTTCTTTTTGAGGAGGATTCAAGCAGTGAAACTTGGAGGAGTTTCAGAGAATACATTGAGTAATTTTATCTATAGGATCAAAGTACTCCAAGAATTGAATAATTGCAGAAATTAAAGAAGTCTCAGGAAGCATTATCAGGTTCTATGTGATGATTGGTTGATGGTGATGATTTAATGTAAATTTTTATTATCTCTCAAATATTCTTGGGTGGAAGGAAGGGGAAAGGATGGAGAGTTCAAATATCTCTTGATATTGGAGGATTGTATCTTCCTCTTGGAGGTTTATCCCTCCCTTTACATTTGGAAGTTGTATCTACCTCTGGAAGTCATTACTTCCCTTGAACAATNGTGCATGGTGTATTGTGGTGTATTGGTGTAACTCTTATATTATTGTTCATTTCTCATTGGATATAATTGAATGGTTTAAGTATAAGTTGAAAAAGGTTTTAAATTGTACTTAATACTGATTCACCCCCCCCTCTCAGTATCAACATTACTCTGGTGATTTGGTTTCAAGACTTGGGAAAGGATATTGGAAGGAGGCCATCTCTTCATTCTACATATGTAAGTTGTAATATTTATTCTTTGATTAATAGAAGATATATTGGATGCTTCTCTCTATATAAGTATTCATACAAGTATATGTATTCATTGGTAGAGAATTCGTACAATTATGTGTTATGATATACAGTTGGATATGTTGTCAATCCATGCATGATTGCTTCCTTGTTTTTTTTCTTGTATGAATCAGGTCTAGGAATATCCTTAGTTTATGTCTCTATTCATGTCTTAGGAACTGGTATAACCTAAGGGAGCTCAACTCTTGCAGGGTGAAAAATCCCTACAACAGATTGGCGACTCCACTGGGGAAGTTTTTCTCCATGTATTAATGCCCTTAGATTGTTGAATTTTTTAATATTATTTCTAGAGATATTTTCCCTTTTAAGTTCTCTTATTCCATACCAATCATTTCCCCACTTTTTTTTGAGTCTATTTGAAGAAACCCATATCCCATATTTTTCATACCTCATCCAGATCCACCATTTTTCACTTCCCAGGTCCGATCACCCTTTCCATGTGTAAATAGAACGACCAACCTCCTTTGGTCGCTCATTTTTCTCTATAAGGGAGTGACCAACATCCTTTGGTCACACGTTTTTCTCTATAAAGGAGTGACCAACCATCCTCCTGGGTTAACTAGGTGTGACCATACTTTCTAGTCGCCCTTTCTCCCTTCACTAGGAGCGACCGGTCGCTCTATCTCCCTTTTTAGGGAGTGACCATCATCTTGAGAACCCTTTTTGAAGAATTATCCTTCAAAAAACCAACTCAGATCTATTTTTGTGGCCCTCTTCAACACTCCAGATCCACCTTAGATCTGCCTTAGATTCCTTGCTGTGAATTTTACAATTTTTGTAAAATTTTTTGCATTTTTATTGAAAATGTTTCCTCTCTTTTTGTATTCCACTCATATATCATCTTATTGAACTTCTTGTTGCATTGATATAACTAGAAATGTCTTCCTTGAAATCCTCAAGTAGTCTACAGATCATTTTCACCCCCTAAGATATTGTTTGGAGAAATTTATCTTCGATTGTTTTCCCACTCTTGCTTTTATTGCTTTGAGTGTTGATTGTTTTTCAGTCATTTGGAAGACTTTTTTCAGTTTTGAAGCCTTGAGTTTTGCGTGTTTCAATTTGGAATATTTTCTTTCTTCCTTCTTATTTACTTTTCTATGCATTACACATTGTAGACTGAAATAAAATCAATAGAAGGGATTCATTTCAAATTGAAATTACTTGAAAAGAAAAAGAGAAAGAACAAAATTTTGTTGGAGTGTTTTCAAAAGTAGCTTAGAAAATTTGTTTGCTTTCAAATTGAAAAAAATTCATTTCATTGTTTGGATTTTTGCATATTGTTGAAATGATTAGTTGTCATTATAAACAAATAAAGAAATCCACTCCCTGCTTTAGCTATCTTTCATTGAAAAGGAATTATTTCATTTCATCATTCTCTACACACTTTTGGATTTGAGTCCTTTAAACATCATCAGTTTCACTTCCGCACACTTGAGTAAACCAACAACCATAAAATCAATCACTTCATAAAAATGATTTAGAAACCATTCATTTTAGGGCCTGTACATCAATAGTAGATCATAATAGAGATTTGGGATAGGCTATGAAGTGAACTCACCAAAGCAACTAAAATCAACTTAGAATATTGTGATAGGGAGAGAAAATCCAATTTTTATAAGCATAGTCAGGACCCCCCTCTCACATAGGGGTTAAAAACGAGGTCATGTGTAGGAGAGTAGTGGAGATTACCCATATGAGGATTAAAAAAACATAGTGGCACGTTAGTACATTGGGGGTTTCTTCTTGATAATCAATTGTTTTCATTTGGTCTCGGAACTTTGTGAATCCCGAATCCATTAGAGGTCCTCTGGAGATTTTTCTGGTCCTCTTGTTCTCGATTCTCTTGAAGAATTTAGGACTTGATATCCTTCCCATAATTTTGGACCCAATTGTCGAATGTACCCTCACAGAGGTTGACTACGAGTTGGTGACCTTAGTTTCCATAATATTTAGGGTATTTACACAAGTTGATGGTGAAGGGGAGTGTTCATTGTACCTGGGTATGACGTTGGTCAAACTCACTCGGGTTCCTCGGAGGGTCACCCGTGCCTCTCACTGTAAAGGAACTTGGACCAGGGCATAATTTTGTTAAGAAGTTCACCAACGCAACTGATCCACCCACTCCATCCCTAGCCCCTTCTCACGTGCTCCCACGATGTTGGATTTCATCACCAACTAGTACATTCATTATGAGAAGTTATTGGTTTGTTTGGTTTGCTTCCTATATTTTCTATCTTGTTTTCTTAATGGAACTTAGGGTTGAGTATGTATCTATGGCATCAGTCCCTGGGTATACCAATGAATAAATCCCTTTTCCTGGGATACCGTTTGTTTCTCCTTCTGTGGGACACCTTGGTCCACGTTATATTACATCTTTGACTCTTCCTAGTCTCACGAGTGGGTTAGCAGTTTGTTTTTTTTCCACTCCAATGAACATAAATGCTCCTATTGCTTCGTATGTAAACACTCCACCCCCATATCATCATCCTCATGTTGATCCTTCGCCTTCTTCACCTGTAGGGTCTTATTCATGTTCTTCCTCTTCGCCTAGTGAAATCTATACAACTAATAACGAGGTGGACAGTAAGAAGAAGAAATGAAAGATTAAGAAGAAGAAAAATGAGAAAGAGGAAAAGCTTCCAACCACTGCAAGACATTTTGGAAGTGATCAACCAGCCTCTGGGCATCATGCTGGAGTTTTTTATGGTGACATCAAAGGTAAAAAGAAAAATCAAAAGCCCCAATTCCCTTGTAGGATTTGCAAGGGTGATAACCTTCTCAAGGATTTCCATGGTATTCCAAAGGTCATAGAATTGTTGTCTCAGGTTTCTTCTGAATCCCTGTCATTAGCTGCTGCAGGTCATGTTGGTGACAACCCATCGACTACTAATCAGGTTGGAAGTAAGAAGGGTAAAGTAAAATTTCCTTGCTTTTTATGTAAGGAAATGCACCACACCTACCTTTGTCCCCGCATGGATGAAGCTTCATATCTATTGAAAAACATTCATGATGTTCGGAAAAAACGTCGAACAACTTATCATAAACTCTCTCCCAAACCGCCATTAGTTGATGAACTGCTCAATCTGGTTCCCCTCTCAGTTAGTCAGGTTGATCAAGTGGTCAATTTGGTTTCATCCTTAGTTGAACCATTTGATAAAGTGGTCAATTTGATTCCATATTCATTCGATCCCACTCTTCCATCAAATAGTACAACCCCAATGATCGATCTGAGTACCTCCTTAGTCGATCTGATCCATCAAGTGGTAGATTTGATATCCTTATATGATCTAGATTTATGAGTCAAATGAAATTAAACCATGGATTTATAATATTAAAACAGAGACAAAGTGAAAAATAATCGAGATACAGTAAAACTTGACTTCTATTAAATAAGAAATGTGTTTAAAACTGTAAAATGTAGACTGAAAACAAGCTTGCTAGAATGGTGGTATCTTATCTCTAAGAAGATGTGTGATGGACATCCTCATTCGCAAGAAGATGAGTACAATGAGGCTATGAAGGAATTTTTACAATAAACATGAATTCCAAAACCCTATACATCCAAAAAACTAACCCTAGGAGATGAAGTGCCAAAAGTCATGTGGGCCCCATTGGGGTAAGTTAGTACATCAACTTCTCGGAGTTGTAACTTTTGCATACGATCTTCGTCTAGGGTGCACGATAGCTCGTTGGAAAGGTATTGATGAGGAGATTCATATAGGGGGGTAAATAATAGCCTTGGTATATCATTGATCTGCCTTATCACAAAAAAATCATCATTTGGTCCCTCAAAATGGTCCCAAAATTTCAAGAACCGAAAAACTGCTAAAACTTGTAAGTTGCCAAAAACATATTTCGAGGAAACTGGAAAAGGTGGGTGTCCACTGAGATAATATTAGATAAATAATCCCCTAGTAGGAATAAATGGCCTCCACTGCATTGAGTTCCCCTATCAAATGAGGAACTTTCAGTTGAATTTGGCCCCGGGTGAACCACTTGCCTTGGTGCAGGAGCTGCCCTGCTTTGACAACCTGATAAAGTTGGATCATCTACTGGCGAGTGCCCTTGAACTAAGTGTCCATGATATGATCAATGGATGAATATTCCATGCATTTAGGGTTGATATCGATTGGTTTCAACTATTCTTCTATCTTTGAGGTGTCCAATAATGGTGGAAAATAACGTCGAAGGAGGTCCACATTGAACACTAGGTGCAATCCAAGGAAGGGGGGAAGGGTGAGATCAAACTAATTGTCATCCATAGCCTTGGTGATTGTGTAGGGTCCATAATGTAGTGGAAGAAGCTTCCAATGAGACCCTGTAAGGCATTCTTTCTGCAAGTGCAATCAAACTTTGTCTCCCACCTGAAACTTGTGTGGCACCCAGTGTTGATCATGGTGATACTTGTACTTGGCATTGGAATTCTGTAAAATATCCTGAACCTATTGGAAGATGCGTTGATCCGAGTAGCTTTGTTATCTCTAGTTGGAACATGAGGCGATTTTTCCTGGGTGGCTGCAAAGGGTAGTGCAACATCCATGGGAACCAATGGTTGAAATCCCAACCCCACCTGAAAGGCAATGTGGTTAGTTGAGCTATGTATGGTTATTTTGTAGTTGTGATGAACATAGGGAATACTCTCATCCCAGGTGCGGGGGTTATTGGAATTGTACATGTGCACGATGTGCATGATCATCCGGTTGACGACCTTAGTTTGGCCATCCATCTCGGGGGGGAAGGAAGTGGACTTAGTGAGATTGGTGTCCAGCAATGACCATAGGCTCAACCACAATGTGATGAGGAACCGACTGTCCCAATCTAAGATAATGGTTTGTGGGATCCCAAAGTGTACCCAATGGCCTCCGTTGTGATTCTCTTCCTGTAGGCGGCCACAATCGCCATCTTGGAAAAGTGATCAACAACCACAAAAACACATCGATTTCCCCACTTGGTGGATGGAAGGCCCGACATGTATTCCATTGAGATGGATTCCCAAGGCCTATTAAGAGTAGGCAGAGGAGTGTACATTCCTTGTTTATTAGTGGTCATTTTGTAAATAGTCTAGGAAGTGTAGGACCAGATATACTTGTTGGCATCCTGTCAAATTTTCAGCCAGTAGAAATGTCGTTGCAACACTGCCATTGTCTTTTCAATGTCGAAGTGTCCTACCACCACACTGTAGTGAGATTCTGAAATCAGGTTTTCTCGCTCACTTGATGGAATGCAAAGATGGCTCAAATGGAATAAAAAACCATCCTAAAGATGGAAATTAATGATAGTTGTGTTTTCTCCCAACATCTAGTAGGTGTTGGCAAAGTTAGGATATATGTAACATCCCTCGACCGAACCCAAATGAAAATAAAATCCAAGTTTATTTTAAGTTGGTGAGTTTTTTAGACATCATTTTGTAATACAACTTTCATGGCATGGTGCACACATGTACTGCACAGTAAAATGATGTAGTATGCACATTTCTAGATACCGCGCGCAATAACTAAAGTGCGCGCAACCTTGAGGATAATGAATATCGCGCGCAGTAACTAAAGTGTGTGCAATATTAAGATCAATGAACCTTTGTGTATATGATATGTGATATAGGTTGGTCATCCGGTATTATAAATTGGGATTCTTATGCTTTGGAATTAGGCCAGAGCACCTAGATGTTAAAGGCCAATGCACCTATTTTGTATAAATATCATGATTAATAAAAAATACACCGTTGTGCGTAGACCGACCACGATAAAAGAGATGGGGGACTAGACTCTACCAATTAGGGAAAGGGAGGGCCACCAGTTAGGGAAAGAAATGTCCACCAGTTAGGAAAAGGAAGGGCCACCATTTAGGAAAGGGAGGGCCAAAAGTTAAGGAAAGGGCTAAGTGAGAGAGCTTAAGCCAAAAAGGAATATTATACTAATATTTCTTAGAACATAAAGTATGGATAATTACTTTATCCTAAGTTCTAAAGTTGGGGACAAGTGTACCAAAGTAGCTTCCAACATGACAAGTGTCAAGTTGGGGACATGCATACATATTGTTGGGACTTAGTTCTTTTGGGGGGATCTTCCATTATTCTTTGGTTGTTCTTGGATCACTCTCGCTCATCAGTCAAACCATTATCTCTCCCATGATTCCATGACCATTTCCTTCACATAGTCATTGAGCTATCCTCGTACCTTCCTATCACTATACTTGGACCTGTTTCCATAGCCATTTTTCTTGTTGGTGTACCTGTCAACTTAGGAGAAGGATTGAAGAAGCGGGTTGTCAAGCTCGTGGAATATTGAAGAGGTGGGTTTTCAAGCCCATGAGAAATTATTTGAGTGAGAGAATTGTTGGGGATCGATTTCCTGAAGGTGATAAACTACGGCTACAGCACTCTAAGACTTCCGGTTCGACCTCTTGCTAAAACCCTGGAAGGGAAGTGGGGCAGTCAAAGGACTGTTGAGCAGAGAAGGGGCACACTTCCTTGAGTGGGACATGCATGTGGGTAATGAGAGGTTGTAGGTTGTCAGTTGAATGAGCACTTGAGATGGAGTCTTTCTTATTGTCTGTGAACCCTTAGCCTAGCTAGAAATCCCTTACCCGGGTGGAGTTTAGTATCATCTCAGGGGTGACTCACTGTTGAGAGTGATGAACAGTGTGGCCTAAGGCTGGGAGGTTCGTGGATGGTCTGCATGTAGTTGGTGACATTCTTACCAAGATAAGTACCAATTGTGTGATGAATTTACATGTTGCATTGTTATTTATGTGCTTATTTCTGGGTTATTGCATGAGCGATTATAATTGTTCTTATGTTTAAGGGTATTCCCTTGTATATGCTGCATGTCTGTGTTTATTGTTAACCCATTATGAAATCATATAATTACAGAATGTAATGCTTTGTTTATGTTTCCACAAGAGTGTTGTATGTATATGTTTAATTACATGCAGTTCAATATGTATATATATGCTTGTGTGTATACGTATGTATTTGAAAAGAAAATGTATGTGGCATAGCTCAGTTAAATACTGGGAATGTTACTTTGTGTTTTCAGAGCTAAGTTAAGTGTCTGAGTAGTGGAATTTTTCCTAGCATGTTGGTGGTCGGGGGAAGGAATGTTACAGTATGGTATCAGAGCTTCAGTTCTCACACTGAGCCTGGATGGGCCAGAAGGGTTCATTTGAAGTGAACATTAATAGAGTATTAATTTTGAGGTGGCCAATTTGTTTTTCAAGTCACAGAGCGTCCATGGAAAATTTTGGCACCGCGCGGTAAATTGTGGAACCACGCGGAAGAATATTGTGTGGGGATGCACATGCTAAATTTAGCATTATGTGGTGTGAATACACATCGTAAGGGTGCATGTGGTGTGTGCAGTATTGTAAAGCACAAAGGAGTTTGGTTGGTACGCACATATTATTGTGTGTAGTAGAAACAGAGTAGTCAATGGTATGCGCAGATTATTGAGCGCGGTGAGGACATATTGAACCTTGGCATGGTGAAATGCATAGAGCATAATGCATAGGGAATATCAGTGCATGATACAAAAACTGTGCACAGTGGATATTGGCGCACAACACAGAAGTAGTGCGCGCAAGTTATTGGTGCGATGAAGAGGAATTGTATAGTGGATATAGGTGTGTGGAAGAACAATTTACTTTATGGAGTCATTGTGCCTGATAAATAAGGGTTTACAGGATGAATTTTATGCACGTGAGGTTGTTTAGAAGACTAATTAAGACGACGAGTCTAATTTTAATAGAAAATTTTCATGGTATTCCATGGTATTCAAATAAAAAGGAATAAACAACTGCATCAAAGTATTATTTAAAATGAATCAAGTGAGTGAGATGAATTGTGAGTTTTATACTTCTCCGATTCAGACAGCTGAAAGTGAAATATAATCTTACAAGAAGCGCATAATATGAAAGAAAACAAGATTCATATCACCATCAGTTAGAATATTGTCATAAGCAATACAGAATCCACTTCGACACTTATATATTCATTTAAAATCCAAAATTACAAAACGGGGATGATTCAAAATAGAAGTTGACCTATTTTAAAAGGACCATACAAGAACATGTCTATCATCTCCAGATTCCCTTACCTTTGCTACCTTCTATCCAAAAAAAAAAATTGTTGAAATATACGCAATTTTATTCGAGGGCTCATTTCAGCTTAGCGAGCTCCTCCTTAAAAGAATATAACTAGACCGGTTGATTATCTCCAACACTTTCAGTCATTTCAGTGATGGGTTCTTTCTTCTGGCACTTGCTCCATTTCTTCTTAGCAGTTGGCCTATTGATGACTAGATCTCTCATGATTAGATTTAGCCCGACTTCCAATCTCGAGTCTGTAACAGGTTCTATGTAAAATTTAGTCGCTAGTATCTATGTGACTACCTTTTCCTTCTTACTCACAAGAAAATATGCCATGTTTCCTGAATAATTAGTCTCACTGGATTTAGCTTGGTCCATATAGCTCAGTTTTGTGGACACCGAAATACCTTTGCAGAGATGAGAAGATCGAAACAGTTTGGAGACTACTCCGTTGATGGATAAGATGATTCTTCCATATTCGAGAGTTGGTAGTTATAGAGTCTTAATCATGAATCACTGATAGAATTTCATGCAATTACGATGGGTTTCCATGCTCAGCTAATCCATTTCAAATGATTAAGCTTTTGAGTTCGTTACATGGCGACGTTCACCTAACTTCATACAATTGTGTCATACCGAGCGAGTGAGACAGAGTGATCTAACTAGCCATCACCCATCCCACAAATGGTGGATTTGACATATTGAAGCACGTGACATCGAAACTTTGGAAAAAGTGGTTTTGGAAAACCACCTTTCGCCCGATGTATCTCTGCGCAATGATGTCGTTCTTGCTAAAGTTCTCAAAACTTGGGCCTTATCTCAGAATTGTCATGGTGATAAAACCAGGAAATCAAAAAAGACAATTCTGTTAAGCCCTAAATAGTGGCTCATTACCCCTTAATTATGGCATATTATATTAGTAATTTTATTTTAATTTTGTCGGCTTTAGTGCATTAGTTGTAATTATACCTCCTAGTCTCCTATATATACCAAGGAGACATTTTCATTTTGAATCATATTGTAATTGTACATTTATGTGGGAATAAGGACGTTTCCCCCTCTAAGAGGATTATTATCTGAGTTTATATTTTTTTCAAAGCGTTGAGTACTTATTCTGAGGTTTTTCTATGCTATATTGATATTTGGTTCTTAACATATGGTATCAGAGCTCAAGGTCTTGGGGTTTCGCAGCTACATCCGAGACACCTTGGAATTTTCTCTATAAATTTTTTTATACAATGTTTCAGAAGGAACGATTGGGAGGATATTTAGTAAACAGATCAAGGTATGTTAGGTTAAAATTTCATATCCTGAGGCCTTATACTTTCGGAGATACAACATGTGCAAGATAGGGTTCTAGAATCATCCTGAAATGAGTCATTGCAGAATTTTTTCTATAAAACATTTTCTGTAATGTTGCAGACCCTGAACACCGGAGGCTATTCACAAAAATTAGTAAGGTATCTGTGGTAAAACTTTCAGCTTCTAGGTCATCTTAAATTTGTAGATACACCTTATGGAAGATAGGGTATCTGACTAGTCCTATTGACTAGTCTCAAGAAGGTGTTCCAGGTAAAACAATCATAACTTCTTCCTAGAGTATCCAAATTGAGTGAGACTAGTTTCATTGGATAGTGGACAGTCTGTAGTTTTTTGGTATGAGTTTCATAATTTTATATCATTTATTTTGTGTGGGGCACGCTATACAAGTGAGATCTCCTGGAAAGGACAAAAATCAGCAAGTTGTGGGGAATTTATCATAAATTCCACTTGGCACATCCAATTTTGATCAGACCTATGGCATTGCAGAGAAGAAATATCAGAGAACTACAAAAAATAAAGTTTCATACCCAAAAGGGACGAAACTTTGGAGATATAGTGGAAGAAATATTGTCTAGCGGAACCACCTCAAAATCAAGGTTCAAAAGTGATACTTGGCCAACATGCCACCCAAAAAGGGAACTTCTACACCAAATAAGCCTCGAGAAAATATTAATTGGACTCTTGATGAAGGTGAATAAATGCGTAGGGACATAATTGATTTACAAAAGAAGACATTAACAAGATATGAACTACAAGAGATGGAAGCTAAGTTGGAGGCAATAAATACTAAGATGGATGGTTTAAAAGAGGAGATCATGGAAGGATTGAAAAATTTCATAATAGAGAGGACACCTGAAAGTGAAAATGTATCCCATGAAATTCATGACGAGGACACAAGGAAGGTGAATCAAGAATGGAGAAACTCTAACTTTGGGTTGAAGACCAACCACGTTCCTAAGATTGATATGTGGAAATTTGATGGCAAGGACCCTATCAGATGGATACTTCAGATGGAGCAATTCTTTGATCTACATAATGGTACACATACACAAAAGGTACAAATTGATTCTTTATATTTAGAACCCAGTCAATTTGTATGGTATAGATGGATTTGTTCTCATAAATCACTCGTCACTTGGACAATTTTCACGGAAGAAATGATAGCACACTATAAGGATACAAGGACCAATACCTTATTTAGCCAATTGATAAATCTCAAGCAAAAAGGTTCAGTTACAGAGTACATTAAGAACTTCCAAAAATTGAATATAAAGGTAACATATATTCAAGATGATCACTTGAATGATGTATTCATAGGAACTTTAACAGATAACATTCAACATGAGGTTCACCTTTGGGAACCCAAATCATTGGAGAATGCATTTAAAGTGGCAAGAAATGTTGAAAGTAAAAATATGGCTATGGCTACTAGAAGCACCAATCCTAATATATATAGAGAGAATAATGATCCTTCTTCTAAAACACCTCAACCTACAAGTTTGACACCTCAACAATTGGAGGAAAAAAAATAAAAAGGTTTATTCTTTAATTGTGACAGCAAGTATAGTAAGGGACATAAGTGTGGTGAGAAGAAATTATTCTACATATATTGTGAAGAGGAAGAAGAACATGAACATGAACAAGAACCATCTCAAGATGAAAACATAGAATCAATTTCGTCTGAAGAGTTGACTCCCACGATATCGTGTAATGCATTGGCTGGAATTAGCACTCCTCAAACCCTCAAGATCGAAGGATATATCAAAAAGAAAAAGGTAATAGTCCTAATTGATTCTGGAAGTACTCATAATTTAATTCACTATAAATTAGCCAAAGATCTCAATTGCTTTGTATATCCAGCACCAGAGTTTCAAGTAATGATTGCATATGGAGGAACTATCAATTGCTCATGAAAATGCAATAAGATAAATATTACTGTGGGGGAATATGTAATGAATAGTCCAATCATTGATATACCCATGCGTGGTGCTGATGTTGTACTAGGAATCCAATGGTTACAATCATTAGGAATAGTGGCTTTTAATTTTCAAGAACTTTTCATGAAAATTTCATTCGAAGGAAAATAAATTGAGCTAAGAGGTATCATAGGGAAACTCGGTAAGGTGATAAGCTCTAATGGCATGACAAGATTATTGAAAAAGGGGAATTAAGGTATTATTGCACAACTATGCTCACTAGATGTTCAAACATCTAAGCCATATGTTCCTCTAGATCTCCAAGCGATCATTGATAAGCATTCCAAAGTATTTGAAGACGTTCCCAAAGGTCTTCCACCCACTCGAAATCATGATCATGATATTCACCTAATTCCTAGGAGTGTTCCTCCTAACATCAGTCCATACAGATACCCTTATGCCCAGAAGAGTGAAATTGAGTGCATGGTTGAAGAAATGTCAGAGGATGGCATTATTAGACCTAGCCAAAGTTCTTACTTTTCACCGGTGGTAACGGTATTCAAGAAATATGGCTCATGGTGTATGTGTCCCGATTATAGAGAGCTCAACAAGATCATTGTAAAAGATAAGCTTCCCATTCCTTTCATTGATGAATTGTTAGATGGACTAAATGGAGCAATCTATTTCAAAAATTTGGATCTTCGTTCAAGGTATCATCAGATTAGAATGAAGGAAGAAGATATCCCAAAAACAACATTCTGAACTCATGAAGGCCATTATGAATTTTTGGTCATGCCTTTTGACCTTACAAATTCACCTTCCACGTTCCAAGGGTTGATGAATTCCATTTTCAAGCCCTTCCTTCGAAAATGTGTGTTAATATTTTTTGATGATATACTAATCTATAGAAAGTCTTGGGAGGATCATATGTGACATGTTGTCAAGGTGCTACAACTACTAAAGGAGCAACAAATATATGCCAAACCATCCAAATGTTTCTTTGGAGTGAAGGAGGTAGAGTATTTGGGTCATATTGTATCTCATGAAGATGTCAAGGTAGACCCTAACAAGATTATGGCCATGATGGACTGGTCGATTCCAAAAACATTGAAGAATCTTAGAGGATTTTTGGGTTTTACAGGTTACTACCGCAAGTTTGTTCGACACTATGGAAGAATAACAGCAGCTTTAATGACACTAAATAAGAAGGATGCATTTTCATGGACTCTAGAGGCAACTAAATATTTTGAACAACTTAAAGAGGTGATGTGTAAAGCTATTGTCTTGACCACTCCAAACTTTACAAAAACCTTTATTTTGGAATGTGATGCCTCGGGAAATGGAATTGGTGTTGTCCTAATGCAAGAAGGAAGGCCCCTAGATTTTGAAGGTCGACCACTCAAGGGAAAGGACTTAAACAAACCCATTTATGAGAAGGAAATGATGGCAATACTACATGCATTGAAGAAATGGCATCCTTACCTAATAGGTAGGCACTTCAAGGTCAAAACAGATCATGATAGTCTTAAATACTTCTTGGAACAGAGACTATCTTCAGAAGAACAACAAAAATGGGTAACCAAGATATTGGGTTATGATTTTGAAATCATCTATAAAAAAATGGAAGCAAAATGTTGTGGTAGATGCACTCTCAAGGAAGGATGAAGATGTTGAGGCCTTTCTCTGTGCTATCTCGATCATCCAACCCGATTGGATAATAAAAGAAAGGGATGAATGGAAGAATGACGAAAAGGTGTGGACTCTCATTCAAAGGTTGCAGCAAGGTTCTAGTACATCATATACATTTACATGGAAAAATGATTCACTATGGTACAAAGATCGCTTATATTTATGTAAGAAATCCCAAATCAAACAAAAGGTACTATTGGAATTGCACACCTCTCTAGTAGGAGGGCACTAAGGATTTTTTAAAACCTACCACCATATGGTCAAGAAGGAATTTTTTTGGTATGGCCTTAAAAATGATGTTCAAAGGTTTGTGGCGGAATGTTTGGTTTGCCAACAAAATAAGGTGGAAACAATTAAGACCCCAGGTCTTTTACAACCATTAGCCATCCCAAGTCAGGGTTGGGAGGAGGTTTCCATGGATTTCATCACAGGGTTATCGAAGTCTGAAGGAAAGAGTGTCATCATGGTGATTGTTGATAGACTGACCAAGTACCCACACTTTTGTGCACTCTCTCATCCCTTCAAAGCTAGTACAGTTGCGACTGCATTCATGGAGATAGTTCAAAAGCTACATGGTAGCCCAAATATTATTGTAAGTGACAGAGATCCCATCTTCACTGGACATTTTTGGACATAATTATTTTCTTGTTTGGGTACTCAATTGGCTCATAGCTCATCCTATCATCCTCAATCTGATGGACAAACCGAGATAGTGAACAAATGTCTAGAAGGCTACCTTCATTGCTTCATCTCTGATAAACAAACACAATGGTTCAAATGGTTACCCTTGGCATAATGGTGGTATAAAACTTCCTTTCATATTGCAACAAAAATGACACCATTTATAGCACTCTATGGATACCACCCTCCTTCCATCACTTCTTCTCTAAAAGAAAAATTTAACATTCAAGCAGTGCAAGATCACATCGATCATCAACAACATGTTCTCCAAATATCCAAGGACAACCTGACCATGGCACAAAATCGTATGAAACAACAAAGCAGATCAACATCGTAGTGAAAGAAGTTTTGAAGTAGGGGATTGGGTGTTTTTAATACTACAACCATACAAACAGATGTCCCTCAAGAAATACAAGAAGGATAATAAATTATCACCAAAGTACTATGGCCTTTATAAAGTGTTGCAAAATATTGGTACTATGGCATACAAATTGGAGTTGCTTGCATCCTCATGACTACACCCAGTTTTCCATGTTTCATGCTTAAAGACGGTTATAGGTGACAAGATCCCAGTTTAAACTATATTTCCCAAACTTGATGAGGAAGGGAAAATCATATTGGATCCTGAAGCCATCACTAACACAAGAATTCGCCAGCTAAGGAATAGATCCATTTTAGAGTATCTCATTAAATGGAGGAAACTATCGGTTGAAAATTCCACTTGGGAAGATGAGTACTTTATACAGAAGCATCCAAAGTTACTCAAGCATTGCAGACAACACTTGTCTCAAGGGGAGGGGCATGTTAAGTCCTAAATAGTGGCTCATTACCCCTTAATTAGGGCATATTATATTAGTAATGTTATTTTATTTATGTCAGCTTTGGTCCATTAGCTGTAATTATACCTCCTAGTCTCCTACATATACCAAGGAGACATTTTCATTTTGAATCATCTTGTAATTGTACATTTATGTGGGCATAAGGAGGTTTCCCCATCGAAGAGGCTTATCATCTGAGTTTCTCTCTTTTTCAAGGCATTGAGTACTTATTCTGAGGTTTTTCTATGCTATATTGATATTTGGTTCTTAACAAATTTTGATGTATTTATTGAGCCAAAATAGTTCATATTTCCCATGGATTGTTGATTTAGTTAGCCTAATAAGTTTTGATGGTTGCACATTTTTCATAATTAACAACAACTAGATCAGATCAGATCAGTACAGAGTCCATAAGAATGGAAGAGGCATAGGAAAATTACAGTCAGCAAGATGAGGGCAAAGGGATGGATGTCCATATGGGCATCGAAGGAACAAACTCCAATGGACATGGAGATGAAAGAAATGAAAATGTGAATGTGGCAGAGACCATTAAAAATTTTCAAAGGGATTTTCAAAGCCATAAGGCTAATAATGAAAGGCTTATGAAAGCCAAGGAGTAGAAGGATGGCTTCAACATGAAATTATTGGAACGTTTGAACTGAATTGAAAAGAAATTGGATAGGGAGAGTGACTCAAGAAAATATGGAAGTCACAATCCTTCAGATGAGAAAACAAAATCAAGAAGTGTTAGCAAACATCACCATCACTCCTCGAGGCATTCCAATAAGAGAGCAGGCAATAGCTCAAGCCCATCCCCTGTCAGAAAGCATAAGAGGTCTAGGGTGGATGAACTATGAGGATAAATGAACAAAATCAAACCTCCTACATTTGATGGTGAGAACAAGAAAGATGAAGATGCGGAAACATTGTTGTAGGGCATGAGAAAGTATTTTCAATTGCATAATTATTCTTCTCATGCAGAGGGTAGAATTTCCATCTATCAACTCAAGGGAAAGGCATCCATGTGGTGGCATCAGCTTGTACAAGTGCAACACATTAAAGAGAAAAGTGTTACTTGGAGGGAATTCAAGAAGTATTTTGAGAAGAAATACTTGACTAAGAGATATTATGACAAGAAAATGAAAGAGTTCTTTGAACTCAAGCTTGGAAGCATGACCATAGATGAATATGAGAGAAGGTTTCTAGAACTGTTGAAGTATGTCTCTTTCATCAAGGATGAGACAGACAAAATTCAAAGGTACTTGAGTGGATTGCCATCATTCATCAGTGACAAAATATAGTATGATGATCCCAAGACGTTGGAAGGGACCATAAGGCGTGCTAAATGCCTATATGATCAGCAGAAAGAAAGGCCAATTTTCCAAAAGGCCTGGGAAGAAAAAAATAAATTTAGGGTGGATCAGAGGAAGAAAGGATCTAAGCCACCATTCTTCAAAAATAATCCACAGGGACAACAAACTCCTAGAGATCCCAGAGCGATTGACATAGGGAGTCAAAGCCCAGGACAACCACCTATTCAATGTTGGGGTTGTAAAGGAGATCATAGGTTCAGATATTGTCCTCATAGAGGTGAAAAAGGGAGAACCGTTCACCAAATACAACAATATAAAATAGTGGAGGACATGGGCATAAATGTGCCAAGGATCTATGCAGCTCTGGATAACAAGAAAGAAGAGTATCAGTCCCACATTATTGAAGTGGAAGGTATGATCAACAACCAAGCCATTACTATTTTAATTGATTAAGGAGCTAGTCATAGTTATATAGATCCTAAGATGGTGGAGAGTTTGCAATTTCCAAGAAGCAAGCATGGAAAATCTTGGTTGGTGCAACTAGCTACCAGAGCTAAAAGAAAAGTCAATGAGATGGTTAAGTCATGTCTTATGAACATGAATGGACTGAACACCAAGGCAGATTTGAACATATTACCTTTAGGTTCCTATGACTGTCTAATTGGGATGGATTGGTTGGACCAACATCATGCTCTCTTAGACTGTCAGAAAAAATCATTTACTTTCTTGGATGAGGAAGGGAACCAAAAGAAAGTACAGGGACTTCCTAGAGAGGTAACCATTAGAGAGATTTCAACATTACAACTGAAGAAGTGTTACAGAAAAGTGTGTCAAATAATTGCAGCTCATATGGAAGAGATACCTAAAGATAAGGTACCAAATTTGGAAGATTATGCAATCTTGAAAGAATTTGAAGATGTATTCAAGGAGGTACCAGGATTACCCCCAAAGAGAGACATTGATTTCTCTATAAATGTAATGCCTGGAGAAACTCCAGTGTCAAAGACTCCTTACAGAATGAGTACACTTGAATTTAAGGAGTTACAAATGCAACTTGAAGAAATTTTGAAGAAGGGGTATTTACACCCAAGTGTGTCACATTGGGGTGCCCCGGTCCTATTTTTGAAAAATAAGGATGGAACACTGAGATTGTGCATTGATTTCAGACAGTTGAATAAATTTATTGTTAATAACAAGTATCCTCTGCCAAGGATTGATGACCTCTTTGTTCAATTGAAAGATGCAAAGATATTTTTAAATATAGATCTCAGATCAGGATACCATGAGGTAAGAATTAAAGAGGAAGATATCAACAAGACCGCCTTCAGGACAAGGTATGGTCATTATGAGTTCACAGTGGTGTCAATTGGGCTATCAAATGCACCACTTGTTTTCATGTGCTTAATGAATGGTGTTTTCCGAGATTATTTAGACAAGTTTTTCATTGTCTTTTTGGATGAAATTATTATATATTCTAAGTCAGAGGAAGAGCATGAACAACATTTGAGGATGGTGTTGCAAGTATTAAGAGAACATCGGTTGTATGCCAAATTGAGAAAGTGTTCATTCTATCAGAAACAAATTCATTATTTGGGGCATATCATTTCAAAGGATGTGATAGCAGTGGATCCTAAGAAGATAGAAGCCATTAGAGAGTGGTCAGCACCAAAGAATGTGACAGAGGTTAGATCATTCATGGGTATTGCAGGATACTATAGGAGATATATTGAAGGATTCTCAAAGATAGCACACCCAATCACTTCCTTGCAAAGAAGGGGTGTGAAGTTTCAGTGGACATTGGATTGTGAAAAGATTTTCCAACACTTGAAACAATTATTGACAAGTGATCCAATACTAAGGATTTCAGACCCAAATGAAGATTTCATTGTATGCACAGATGCATGTAATGAGGGACTTGGTGGAGTCCTATGTCAAAATGGATTTGTGATATTATGAATCAAAAACGTTGAAGGAGCATGAAAGAAACTATGCCACTCATGATTTGGGGTTGGAAACCATAGAGCATGCCTTGAGGAAATGGAGACACTACCTCATGGGTAAAAGGTTTGAGATAAGAACAAACCACAATGGTCTGAAATATTTATTTGATCAGTCAAATCTAAATGCTAGGCAAAGCAGATGATTAGAATTTCTAAGCGAATATGACTTTGATATAAAGCGTATCAAGGGGAAAGAAAATAAAGTGGTTGGTGCACTTAGCAGGAGGGTGCATGAACTATGTGCTACAATCATCAGCATGTATCAGACTAATGTTAAAATAAAAAATTTGGAGGCTGAAAAGGAAGACCTGCAGTACAGAGAATTGGTAGCAAAATTACAGCAAGGTAAGATACCACAGAAGGTGGATATTTATAAGTTGGGAATAGATGGAATACTGCTGCACAAGAACATAATTTGTGTACCAAATGTCCAGGACTTGAAACGTATGATTTTGCATGAGATGCATATTTTTCCTTATGCAAGGCACCCTGGATATCAGAAAATTGTGGCAGCGGTCAAGAGCCAATACTTTTGGCCAGGTATGAAGAGAGAAATTGTTGAATACATCGCTAGGTGTGTGGAATGCCATAAATTTAAAACTAAGCATAGGCACCCAACAGGGTTGTTGTAACCTTTGGCCATTCCTGAATGGAAGTGGGAAGTGGTGACAATGGATTTTATTATAGGATTTCCTAGAACATGCAAGCTACATGATTCGATCATGGTGGTAGTGGACAAGCTTACAAAATCTGCCCATTTTATTCCATGGAAAACTACTCACAAGGCAGTAGATGTTGCTGATATTTTCATGAAGGAAGTGGTACGATTGCATGGAATTCCTAAAATGACTGTGTCTGACAGAGACCCAAAATTCACTTCGAATTTCTGGAAAGGATTGTTCAAAGGATTCAGAATGAATATGAACTTTAGTACAACTTATCATCCTGAGTCTAATGGACAGAGAGAGTGGGTGAACAGAGTGATAGAAGACATGCTGAGAATGTATGTGATTGATAAACCATCAAAATGGGAAGACTACCTACACTTGGTAGAATTCACTTACAACAATGGGTATCAAACATCGTTGAAGATGAGCCCGTTTGAAGCAATTTACAACAGAAAGTGCAATACTCCAATAAGTTGGGATAATCTAGCTGATAGGACAGTAATTAGGCCAGAGTTTCTCAAGGAGATGGAGGACCAAATGTTAAAAATTAAGTAGAATTTGAAAGATGCCCAAGACAGGAAGAAAAGTTATGTTGATAAGAACAGAATCCATAGAGAATTCAAAGTGGGTGATCATGTGTTCCTGAAAGTGAAAGCTAACAGAAGTTCCCTAAAGCTGGGAAGCTGCGCCAAACTGGTAGTCAGATTTTGTGGGCCATTTGAAATCCTAGAGAGGATTGGTCTAGTTGCTTATATGATTGCATTACCTACATCTATTTTTATTCATAATGTATTCCATGTATCATTTCTAAAGAAATATATACCTGATGTTAATCATGTTATTGATTGGAATGTGATTCAGGTGGAACAAGAAGGCACTTTTCAAGTGCATCTAGTGTGCATTCTGGACTGAAAAATCAAACAGCTCCGGAATCGAGCCATAGGGATTGTAAAGATCCAATGGACCTGGTACTAATGTGAGGACACTACTTGGGAGCATAAGGATGCAATGCGGGTAGAATACCCACATCTTTTTGAAATTTTTTGAAAATTTTGATGTATATGGGGACATCATGCACTGAGGAAAGTGCATAAATAAGGGGGGGGGGATTGTAACATCCCTTGGCCGAACCCAAATGAAAATATAATCCAAGTTTATTTTAAGCTGGTGAGTTGTTTAGAAATCATTTTGTAATACACCTTTCATGGCATGGTGCACGCATGTACTACGCAGTAAAATGATGTAGTATGTACATTTCTGGATACCGCATGCAGTAACTAAAGTTCGTGAAACCTTGAGGAAAGCGGATACTACATGCACTAACTAAAGTGTGCACAATACTAAGGTCAGCGAACCTTTGTGTATATGATATGTGATATAGGTTGGTGAGCCAATATTATATGCTGGGATGCTTATGTTTTGGAATTAGGCCAGAGTGCCTAGATGTTAAATGTCAGTGCGCCTATTTTGTATAAATATCATGATTAATAAAAAAATACAACATTGTGCATAGACCAACCATGATAAAAGAGATGGTGGACTAGACTCTACCAGTTAGGGAAAGGTAGGGCCACCAGTTAGGGAAAGGAAGGTCCACCAGTTAGGGAAAGGAAGGGCCACCAATTAGGAAAGGGAGGGACAAAAGTTAAGGAAAGGGCTAAGCGAGAGAGCTTAAGCCAAAAAGGAATATTATACTAATATTTTTTAGAACATAAAGTATGGATAATTACTTTATCCTAATTTCTAAAGTTGGGGACAAGTTCACCAAAGTAGCTTCCAACATGAGAAGTGTCAAGTAGGGGACATGCATACATATTGTCGGGACTTAGTTATTTTATGGGGATCTGCCATTATTCTTTGGTTGTTCTTGGATCACTCTTGCTTATTAGTTGAACCATCATCTCTCCCATGATTCCATGACCATTTCCTTCACACAGTCATTGGGCTATCCTTGTACCTTCCTATCATTGTACCTGGACATGTTTCCATAGCCATTTTTCCTGTTGGTGTACCTGTCAACTTAGGAGCGGGATTGAAAAAGCGAGTTGTCGGGCCCGTGGAATATTGAAGAGGTGGATTGTCAGGCCCATGAGAAATTCTCTGAGTGAGAGAATTGTTGGGGATCAATTTATTGAAGGTGCTAAACTACAGCTACAATGCTCTGAGACTTCCGGTCTGGCCTGTTGCTAAAGCCCTAGAAGGGAAGTGGGGCAGCCGAAGGAATGTTGAGCAGAAAAGGGGCACACTTCCTTGGGTGGGCCAGGCATGTGGGGAATGAGAGGATGTAGTTTTTCAGTTGAATGAGCACCTGAGATGGAGTCTTTCCTGTTGTTTGTGAACCCTTACCCAGGTTAGAAATCCCTTACCTGGGCAAAGTTTAGTCCCAGCTCGGGGGTGATTCACTGTTGAGAGTGATGAACAGTGTGGTCTAAGGATAGGAGGTTTGTGGATGTTCTGCACGTAGTTGGTGACATTATTACCAAGATAAGTACCAATTGTGTGATGAATTTAAATGATGCATTGTTATTTATGTGCTTATTTTATGGGTTATTGCATGAGTGATTATAACTGTTCGCATGTTTAAGGGTATTCCCCTATATATGTTTCATGTATGTGTTTACTGTTGACCCGGTATGAAATTGTATAATTACATAATGCAATGGTTTGTTTATGTTTCCGCAAGAGTGTTGTATGTATATGTTTAATTGCATGCAGTTCAATATGTATATATATGCCTGTGTGTATACGTATGTATTTGAAGAGAAAATTTATGTTACATAGCTCAGTTAAATAATAGGAACATTACTTTGTGTTTTCAGAGCTAAGTTAAGTGTCTGAGTAGTGGCATTTTTCCCGGCATGTTGGTGGCCGGGGGGAGGAATGTTACAATCTGACTCATAAAGGTGGGGCCATCCAGAGGTCTCGTGGTCACAAGAATCGATCCCTATGGTGAGTGTCATGACTGGGGGTCGGCTAAGGAAATCAGTAACTCAATTGGTACTTCCTGGTTTATACTTGATGTTGAGGTGGAACTGTTGCAAATAGGTGGACCACTTTTGATGGTGATCATTCTGCAATTTTCCTTGTGTCTTCAGGAACTACAACAACTTATGATCAGTGTGGATGATTGTCTCCTTCTCGAGAATGTAATTCCCCCAATGGAAGTTGTCTTGCACAATAGAGTTCATTTATTTGTCTTAAGAAGGGTACTTACGGATGACATATGATAGTGTCTCACTATGATAGGCCACGGGGTGGCCATGTTGAGTGATGACTATGCCCAAAGCATAGTCTAAAGCATTTGTCTTGATCTCAAAGGGATGTTGTAGGTTATGTAATGAAAGTACTGGGGTGAAGCACAGGTGTTGCTTCAGATCATCAAATGCTTTCTATTGGGATAGGCCCCACACGAGTTTTTCCTTACCACTGTTGTAGGAAAATCTCCCTGCAGACAGGTAGATCGCCTCTAAGAGCTTGACCCTAACTCTAGACATAAAATGCTTAACGTGGACACTGACTTCCTTTCAAATCTATCTAAACTAACACATGAGAAGGGAGGATAACAGAAGTACCTCTTTATCGACGTTTGTCCCTGCACACTCTGAGTTGCGCTCCAATCCTTTGCTCCTCGCTGAGTTCTGCAGACAAACAAGATACAACCACTTCCTACTCTATTGATATTAGCTTGAAAACAAATCTATCAATTAATGATAAGTTCATGTAACATTAGACACAAACTAGAAAGAAACAGGCCAAGCGTGTCATATTGATGAGAATAACGACAACAGTGCTTACAATCGTAGATGTGAATGCGACAGATTCGTCAAGTCCTCTTCATATAACCCTTGCTTGAAAGCTCCACAACTTGGATGACAGCAGCTTCACTGATCACTCTCCTTTGGTTGACTGTGTGTTTCCTCCAAGATCATAGGTTTCATACTAGCAGTTCTTCCCCCTTTCCACCACCATAGAGCTTGTTTATATAGGTTAAGAGGAGCTTAACTTCTTGAGTTATATTTAGAACAAGTTGGGAACTTCCTCCTTAGATCAGGGATCTCTTGATGAAACCAAGAATTCAAATACAACTGCCTTCTAATCTCGAAAGATCCTCCCCTTATTCTCCTCAACGGGCCAACTACTGCCTCACATTAGGCAGCGCTCCCTTAGAAGGGGCATCAAAGCATTGTAGCGCTCCCTGGTTTAGGGAAGTGCCAACACTCTCAAGATGAGCAGCGCTCCTTCAGAGGGGGCAAGGGAGAATTATAACGCTCCCTGAAACCTTGTAGGGGAGCGTCAGTTCTCCTAGAGCTGATATAGGGGAGCGCTCCCCCTCAAAACCTTTGTTTCAGAGCTCTATACAGGTGTTAAGAGTTATTTGACTTCAGTAGACCAGTTCTTCTTCTTCAAATCAAGCACATGAGGTGTTCTAAGTGTCTCCTTAGTGTCGTCGGCATGGCAGTATGCTCGAACATCATTTGTGACACTTGTGGCCAACTTGCGACACTTGCGAAAGTTGTAAGGAAGATGCGACACTTACGACAATTGAGAGGAACATGCGACACTTATCCAGCTGAGTAATTTTGACGTGTAACAACAACCACCCATGTTATTTGGCTGAGGTCCCATGCAATATGGGAGAATCCCAACATGAACCTACGATAGAATTTTGCAAGGCCTAAGAAGCTCTGAAGCTCAGTGAGCGTGGTTGGGGCTAGACAGTTATGGATGACTTGGATCTTGGTTGGATCAGCATGCAAACCATGGCATCAACATTGTATCCTAGGTATTGGACCTTGTCCATGTCAAAGGAGCATTTTTCCAAGTTGGCACATAGCTTATGCTATCGCAAAGTTTGCAAGCCTATTGAATATGTGTTACAGGGAAATCCCCCTATGGATAGGTGAATCCCCTCTTGGGCTCTAGACTCCTAAGACCAAGACAGAAAGGTGCTAACATTGATCACCGACATCCCTTTAAAAACCTAGATAAACTAATGTATAGAGAAGAGGAAGAAGGTGTACCTTTTTACGATGTTTGTCCTCGCCCAGTCCTGAGTTGAGCTTTGATCTCCAAGCTCTTCGACAAGTCCTGCAATCCAATCAAAGACAAAACATGCTTTTTATTCTACTACGATTAGCTTGAAACTAGATCTATCCATTAAAGACAATTTCATGTAGATAAACATAATCTTGAAGGAAACAAGCCATGCACATATATATTAATGAAAATAAAGTAAAGTGCTTACAACTATAGATGCAGATGCAACAGCCTCACCAAGCTCTCCTTGTCCAACCCCTTGCTCAAATGATCCAAAACAGAATGACTATGCTTCACTGATTATCTTCCTTATGAGATCATAAGTTTGATGCCTTCAATGTCTCCCCTTGCTTGTGAGATCATAAGTTAGGTATCTCTCAATTTCTCCATATATTTTTACCATGATAAGGCCTCCTTATATAATCTTGGAGAGACCCAACCACCTTAGAGATTCTTGGGATAGGTTGAGGATATTTCTCCTTCAGTTGTGGATCCTCCCTAAGATCCATCCTTGAACTCAGATTCAAATCCAACTAATTTCCAAGATAAGGGGGATCTTCCCCTGATTTTCTCAACAACATAACGCTCCCCTAGAATGGTGCAAAGAGCACTAAAACTCTCCCCCAAAGAAGGGTAGGGAGCGCTAGCACTCCCTGACAGTGGGTATGGGCGTGTTGCCCAATATTTCCTCAGAAAAACCTAGTGCTCCCCTAGAAGGGTGTTCAGAGTGCTACAATGCTCCCCCAAAGGAGGGTAGGGAGCGCTAGCACTCCCTGACAGTGGGTAGGGGAGTGTTGCCCTTCAAAATACATTTTTAAGTGGTTTTCTTCATGGAAAAAGATTTATACTCTTTGTCAAATTATTTATCCTTTTTAAACGAGTCTTTGAAGGTGTATTAAGTGTCCTTGTGATGTCATTAGAGATGTGACATAGGCAAGATGACAGTATGATGTTTTCGACACTTGTGGCCAAGATGTGACTCTTGCGAAACTTGTAATGATGACAATAGGTCATCATTGAAGTGAGTAATTTTGATGTGTAACAATATGCTGCAAGTGTTCTGCCCAAGTCTTGTTATAGAAGAGGATGTCATCCAGATACACCACCACAAAATAATTAGGGAAAGGGCACCAGATATTATCCATCATCCTCATGAAAGTTGTTGGGGAATTTGTCAAACCGAAGGGCATCACCAACCATTCAAAAAGACCTTCTTTTGAATTGAAGGAAATTTTCCATACATATTTATGCTCTATTGGGACCTGATGGTAGCCAGACTTTGGATCAATCTTACTGGAGTATTTTTTCTCCTTGAGTTGATCAAGGAGATCGTCTATTAGGGGAATCGAGTACCGGTTCGTGACTGTGATTTTATTTAGAGCTCGGTAATCAATGCAGAGTGATGAGTTGGGTCAGATGTGCCCCTTGTAGAGAATTTCTTGGATATAACACTTGATCTCCTCATTTTCTAGAAGAGAGTGGTGATAGACTGTCACATTGGGTAGTGGTGCACCAGGGGTCAGATCCATGAGATGCTTGACCTGACAGTGCAGATGTACCCTGGTAGGTTATGAGAAGATGTATTTGTGTTCTTCCACGGCCTTATCCACTTGTTTATGCTACATGGAGAGGTTAGTTGCGGAGGCCATGGATGTGGCAACAACATTTCTCTCACTCTAAGAGCGAATCACGAATAACAAAACTTCTCGGTATGAGAAATCATCTTTCTACATTACTTGGCAGAGCTCAAGGAAATATCACTAGGTGGGACTACCTTGGGAATCCTATACAATTTCTTGTTCAAAGTAATAATAACATTGCAAGGCATAGACTCATATTAAACATGAAATTTCCATAAATAAGGTTGGCCCAAAATAACACCACAAAATTCAAGGGGATCAGCATCACACAATACCTCGTCTTTGAATGCCTTGATGTCGTATGAAAGGCGACATTGTTGGATGATGCAAAGATTTCTTCCTTGACAGAGCCATCCGATGGTGTAGGGATGTGAGTGTGGTGTTTTCAGCAAAGCCAACCGCTTGAAGACCTTTATTGATATGAGGTTCTTATGGATACCACTATAAACAATGAAGTGCAGTGGAGTTCCTTTTACCCACATTTTTGAATGAAATAGGTGTTCGCCTTCCTCTGGCTCATCAAGTTCATCGGGAGGGATCTTGGTGGTAGAAACTGTGGCACTAGGTTCCGCATCAATGATTTATCTCCTCTTTTCTGGTTCTAACTTAGAATTTAAACCCGCATCTGATTCTGAGGACTTTGAAACCCAGATCTGATTCTAAGGATTTTACCTCAGCCACCAATGACTGCTTTGACCGACAATCAACAGTGTTATGCCAGGAGCTCTTATGAAAGTTGCACCACTTCCCAATATCTTTATTTGTCTTCCCATTATTCTTATTTTCTTATGGCTTGGACTGGTTGTCCTAAGGTTGCCCATATTTTTTGTTTTCATTGTTCTGGAGGTTGGGGCTGCCCTTGCTCTGCTTCTGTTGTGAGGAGTTCCCAGACCCAAACTGTCGCATCTTTTGTTTCATCTTCTGCTTGATTTTGACAACATATCGATAGGTCATGCCCAAGGATGAGATGTCCAAAAACTCCAATTATGTCTGGATGTATCTATGCAGACCATTGTGGTACTTGAGCACCATATGTCGCTCATAATATTTGATACCCATATTGGTGTGCAAGGTATGGAAAACATTAGTGAACATTAGCACTGTTTGGTCTCTTCCCTATTGCAGTGTGGTCCATCTTGTATACAAGTCGTCATAACTTCCAATAGGGTAGTATTATTCCTTAATAGAATCCATAAAGGAACCCCAAGTGGGTGCAATTGAAAATAATATGGATCCTTCTATTTCTTTTTTCTCACATAAATTATCCCACCAATATTTGACATGGGGGGCAACCTTGAGGAGCGCAAATGTAATCTTTTCTCTATCGGAAAAGTTGTGGATAGAAAAATACACTTCTAGAATGTTTAACCATTTATCTACGACATATGCATCTATTTGACCTTCAAATATAGGAATATCAAATTTGATGTGTACCTTGAAGGGGGTGACGCCTCCGCTTGAGGTAGATGTGTCGCTTGTCGATGGGCTTCGAAGGATTTGTGCAAAGTCGTCCATCATCTCATTCCTTTGTCGCTCAAATGATTCCTTGAAAAACATTTCGAAAGGATATCCTATCCCATCGTATTTATTTTCACCCACCATGGACAGTTTCTTGGACATGCGAGAGTAGTTTTCCTCAAGAGAAACAAACTCAAGATCCAACTCTCTATACCCTGACCGCGTTGGGGACATGCATTCAAAAAAACGACAAGGAGCAGACCGCTCTGATACCACTAATCCGGATTTATGATCAGAACGAAATAAAACCATTGATTTATAATATTAACATAGAAACACAATGAAAAACTTAACAGAGGTAAAACTTGACTTCTATTAAATAATAAATATGTTGAAAAATGTAAAATGAAGACTGAAAACAAGCTTGCTAGAATGGTGGAAGCATATCTCTTAAAAGAGATGTGACGACTATGCTCATTCACAAGAAGATGAGTATAATGAGGCTTTGAAGGCATTTTTACAATAAGCATGAATTCCAAAACCCTAGAAATCCAAAAAACTAACCCTAGGAGATGAAGCACCAAAATTCATGTGAGCCCCGTTGGGGTAAGTTGGTACATCAACTTCTCGGGGTCGTAAATTTTTCATATGATCTCCGTTTAGGGCACACAACAGCTCATTAGAAAGGTATTGGTAGGGAGACTCATTTAAGGGGCTCAATAAGAGCCTTAGGATTTCATTGAGGTGCCCGATTGTGAAAAATCGTCGTTTGGGCCCTCAAAATTGATCCGGATTATTTTCGGCACGAAATGAGAGCGGAGATATAATAAAGAAATGCACAGAGATATTGAAGATATTCAATAATATAACAGAAATGTATCAGAGATGCAACCATAAACACAGATATACAGTAATACACGATTTCTATTAATCAAAGAAATGTACAGAGACTGTAAAAATACAGAGTGAAAGATTCGCTAGAATGGTGGCAGCTTATCTCTGAGAAGAGATGTGATGGCTACTCGCATTCGCAAGAAGATGGTTACAATGAGGCTTCGGAGGCCTTTTTACAATAATCGGGAATGCCAAAAGTCCTAGACATCCAAAAACCTAACCCTAGGAGATGAAGTGCCAAAAGTCATGTGAGCCCCGTTTGGGTAAGTTGGTGCATCAACTTCCCGGGGTCGTAACTTTTGCATACAATCTCCATTTTAGGCATGTGATAGCTCGTTGGAAAGGTATCGTCGAGGAGATTCATTTTGGGGGCTCAATCATGCCTTCGGCTATCATTGAGAACCTCGATCTCAAAAAAAATTCATTTAGGCCCTCAAAATGGCCCTGGAAGTGAAAACCTACTAAAAATAGTAAATTGCCAAAATGGCCAGAAAACTGTTTTGAGCCATTTGGAAAAGGTGGGTGGCCCCCGATATCCACCTGGATAAAAAATGGCCTCGAAAGTTCAAGAACTAAAAAAATGCTAAAAATAGTAAGTTTCCAAAAACATGTTTTGAGCTAGTTAGAAAAGGTGGGTTGCCACCGAGATCCTCTTGGATAACCATCAGTTGATCCCACTCCTCTAATGAAGAGTGAGGATGTCGTTCATGTCTTTCTTGTTACTATGGATTCTTCCAGACAAGGGGGCATTCCACCTGTTCCAATGACACACCCTCCAAGCAATGCAATTACCATTGATTGGACTTATCTAACAAAACCTCGTCTTCCTTCTTACGCACCTTTTCAAATAGTTTTCCAAGTTTGTGGTAGGCATATTCCTAACACTATAATGGATGAAGGAGCTTCTATTAGCATCCTATCCTCGAATTCTTGGCAAGCTCTTGGTTCACCTCAGCTTTCTTCGGTGACTCAGAATTTGTTGGCTTTTAACATAAGGTTTAGTCAACCTTTAGGTATCCTTCCTCAGTTTCTTGTTACTTTGGGGGGGGGGAGGGAATGGTCTCCATCTATGTGATGGTATTCCACGACCCCTTGGACTTTAATTTTCTCCTCGGACAAGACTATGTTTACGCAATGAAAGATTTTTTGTCCACACTCTTTCGAGTGATGTGTTTCCCTTACAATGGACACATAGTGACCATTGACCATATTTCATTCATTGAGCCTCATATGATGGTAAACCATTAGTCTTCCCTAAATGTTCCTTATATGTCAGCATCATCCACCCCGACACAGGTCAATTATGTGCCAACCTATCACATGCATTCAACTCTAAATGAGAAGGAATCTCTCCCTTCTTCTCACTTAGATTTGGTAGTTGACATCATGATTTATTCGATAGGGATTTTAGATCTTGATCTCCCTACCCCTATCGCAACCCTCGACATGTATTTCTTACAGAGTATTTTTCTTCCATCTAGCGAAAATCTCTTGGAAGCCATGATCGATGTTTGTCCCTTGACATGTGTTCCTTCTAGAGTATTATCCTCTTGGAAGCCATGATCAAGACGATCGCTATGAGCATAGTTCCCATTTATGTGTCAATCTCGTTAAAAAATGAAACAGATGTTCATGAGCATGGTTTTTTTACTATGTCAAGCTCATTAAAAAATGAAATAGTTGCCTAGGTTGAGTATTTCATAAGAACTTGTAACCGAACCTCAATTTCATATGCCTATGAAAATTGATCATCTTTCTTCCTCTGGTGAACATTTTTCTATTAGTAGTCAGCAGTCTAATTTAGTACAGAAATTGGAAATAACATAAGAGTTGGCAAATGAAATGAGGATTGGGGGGGTGTGTCTCCAGCCTCTAGTTATCATGATGGATTTAATCTGCTAGCTTCTCAAGCTGGGGGAAAAGTACCACCCACCTTTGGAATTTAAATTGGGAAGTGTTGAGCACAGTCAGCTTTCGGTTTTAAGATCTTTAAAACAATGAAACTAGTTCTAAGCATAGTTTTCATAGTTTCAAGCTTGCAAAAAAATGAAACCTACCCAAGCATAGTTTTACTTCATTTCAAGCTTGTGTAAAAATGAAACCAATATCGAGATTATTCTTTGTTCTTTCCCATGCTTGTAAATACATGAGAATAGGTTACCAACCTTAGTCTTTGTTCTTTCTCATGCTCGTAAATACATGAGAATAAGTTACCGAGCTCAGTCTTTCTTCCTTCTCATGCTCGTTAATACATGAGAATAGGTTACCAAGTCTAATTTTATCTCTTTTTAGGACTCGTAAAAACTATAAGAAAAAGGAACTCTTTGGAGTCTCTTTTAAGCTCTTTTCAAACTCTCTAATATGAAAATATTTTCGAGTGATCTTGTTTCCTTTCATACTTGTTAAAAGGTTAGAAAGGGAATCTTTCGACTGATAGTTTATCCCTATTTCGGCCTCATTAGACTAATTATGAAAAAGGAATACTCTATTCAAGCATCATTAGAAGAGTTCTCCTAGGTATCGTTTTATACTTTTCTGGACCCTGGAGACTAACTTCACAAAAATTTTCATTATGGAGTCTTCTTTACGACCTTTTCAGACTCTCAAAATATGAAAAGACCATTGAGTTTACCTTCTTTGGGATCAATTAAACTTTACATCGAAGGACCCACATATGGGAATTAACCCATCCTTCCTCAGGTTCGTTAATAATATGTCGAGGTACTCATTGCCAGATGAGATATGTCGATCATTTTTTATCCTCCTCAAGCTCGTAAATCTAGAAAGAGGTACTCACCAATCATGGTGGGGAATATTTAGAGGTATTTTCTGTCTTTTTATCTTCATTATCTGGAATCCATTACTACTTTGAGTTTCCATTGAACAATGCACATGTTCTATCATCGTATACAACAGTTGGGCCATCCATTCTCTCTCATTGACCACCATTTCCATCACATGTCATGTTCCTCTGATAGGTCCATGACCAGTGTTATGGTATTCATCTGAGTTAATGTTGTAAAGTCAAGTTATTTTTTTTGCATACTTGTTCAAGGGAAGTTTACTTGCGTCGACCACCTGCAGTTCATTTCATCCTATTTATCTCGACCATCCCTATGATAGTTGTGCTCCATTATTATGATTTTCACATCATCTATGTTTACATGCTTTGTGTCGATTTATGGGGGGTATATCAAGGCCCTCCTTCGATAGATTTCACCCTGTCGACTACAACTCATTATCTAGGATTGAAATCTAGAAACCCATCAGTACCCTGGGACTTGTAGACAACAGAGGTAGGTCTCCTTGCATTTTGATAGTGGGTTTACATCATTGGATCATGTCGAATGAATCTACAATTTTTCAAAGTCAACTCCTTTATTCATACTTTGTATATTGTACTAGGTATATTGGGTTCCATCATCAGCATCAATGGATTCCCTCACATATGTTAACGGTATGCATTAATGACTAGTAATCAGACAGTTTCTACCATGCTCAACTTCAACGCATTTATTCCCATGTCATAGATTTATACCATCTAGATGTAGAACTAAGACCTTGTGAAAGATCACACTTTTGTTAGGTGGTATTCTTTCCCAAGTTACGATGGAGAATATTCATGAGCACTTCATAGATTCTCAGTTATTGAGTCATTTCAATTATTTGAATGATGTGACATAGATCCACATTTGTACTTGGTCATGGCTATGATTTCACTTGCATCTTGCATGGATCCACATTTTATACTTTCATGGCCATGATCACATCATGGTTGGTTCTTGATGGATCTATAGTGTATTCTGTTATGGCCATCATCCCATCACTTATGTCATGCATGGATCCGCAGTGTATTTATGGTGGTTATTCTCTTGCATTTATTACCAAGCATGGGTATGCCCACCTCAAGGATATTTTTTTGCAGGACTGGCGATGCTCTTCTCCAAGCTTATTTTCCCAAAGCTCTACGACTTGATTTATAAAGTGTTTCAACCATCAGAAACCTCTTCCGACCTCACACTTTAGGGGGAATATGTTATAAAGTTGTTTTCCACCTAATAATTAGGTCATTATAACCTAAATATAACCTAATATCTAGGTCATTATCCCCTAGAAACCCCTCATTTTAACCCTCAAAACCTACCAATTATTCCTTGGGTTCTCAGCTGAGTTTTTTTTCGAGCACCCCCTTCCTTCATTAAAAGAGTGACCGAAAAGGTTTGGTCACCTTTTTCCTTCATTGAGGATGCGACCAAAAGGGATGGTCTCTCATTTTGTCCTGTCGAGGAGTGAACGGTTGCTATGTCTATGTGTCTAGGGAGTGACCAAGACTAGAAGCTCCTATTTTTGGATTTGGTTTTGTTGGCCCTCGACCAATGTTTGAGGAAACATTGGTCGTGTTTTACCACTTTTTGGACTTCGACAGGCTGGATGAATATGGAGCGCCCAGGCAGAGCTGCAATCGTTGGATATCACTTATTTTGCGGAACAGTGGACCCAGCAAACGGTTTACTACGATTTATGTAACGAGTTATGGGATGTCAACCCATGGGTTTACCCATGATTAGGCCTTTTTGTAAATGTATAAATAAGTAGTAGCTAAGAAATGTATATTTCCATTGGCTTAGTGCATGACTAGTAGAATCTTAGTGCAAGCGATGTAAGAGATTTGGTTGATTGGCTATGTGCATGATATGTTAGTAAGGCTCTGTGATAATAAGGAGTTGGCTCTGTGCCTTGACCTGATTTAGGGAAGGAGGATTTGGTGCGTAGCACGCAGATCTCTGTTCCTCTGCGGAGTTTGGCTCTATGGCTTTGTGCACAGGAGCAGATGAATGTAAGAAGATTGAAGACTAATAAAGAAGAAGAAGTCGTTGGTGGACGTAGCCCCACACTGGGGTGAACCACGTATATCCTGTGTCTTGATGTTCTTTTTGTGATGTGATTTATGTTGTTTATCTGCTTAGTTTTGTTGTTATGATGTATGATGAATGCATTTGATGTTGTTGCTTAGTGCTTAATGGTAGTAAAGATGAATAAATGCTATATCTGAGTGAATGTTATGTGCTAAGTGACTGAAAGTGCTTGATCTTTATTATTTTTGCGTTGATCTGTAATAAGGGTTTAATATGCGATGTGAATGAGGTTCAAGAACTAATGCATATTGTTGTTTAAGTTCTCTCTTAAGTGTTTTAATCACATATCTGTGTCCCAACTTGGTTGTAGAAACCTGAGTCATGCAACCCCCCCTGCCTCTACCTTGGGTGAGACTTCATCTGCTTCGCAGGTGTTGCCAAAAGGGTTGGTAGTTAGGCTTATGTTGGTGCATTGTTGAAGCATTGAACCCTGGGTCTACCCCTATGCCAACAAATGGCAATATTGTTGGGACCTGAAACTGTGATTGCTGGGAACTGAAGAAAAGAGAAAGCTTTGTGTGTAGATCTGTTTCTGTAGTGTGCAGTATTTTAACTAACTTGTGAAGATCTGTGCTAAGAAAGAAACATGATCTAAAGAAAATAGGTAAGATCTTAAAGCTTTGTGCTCTGGTAAGGGTAACATAAGTGAAATTTTTTGTTTCGAAAGTATGAATTTAAGCATGAATCTAGGTATGTTTGATATATTTTTTCCTAGTCTAAAAGCTAGGGAAAAGTTAGAAGAAATAATTGATCTAAATAGAGAAAGATATGTTATTCCTATGCATAGAAAGATTTTTTGGACTAATAAGTCGATGCAGGAACCTAGAAAGAATTTTTGCAGATTGCAAGTCCAACACTATGATCCCAGTGTGCAGTACAAGAGAGGTTGGGGATCGTTTAAAAGAAAGAGAGGATTGACATTGTCTTATAATTGTAGAAGACCAGGACATCTTGCTAAGGAATTCCCTTGTATAGGTCCTACTTGTCCTTGTTGTAAAGCTATTGGTCATGAGGTTGAGGATTTCCAAAGAATGATTGTTAAATTTGAAAAGATGAACATGAGACAAGAAAACTATAAAGAAGGTCAAGAGACTAAGGATATGTTAAAGAATCATAAAAAGAAAGAGTTAGAGACTATGTTAATATAGTTAAAAGAAGTAATGGATGATCACAGAGACATCTGTTTACCAGATATCCTGAAAGAAAAGTAGCACATAGTTACAAGAATAAAAGACTTTGACATAGACTGTGTATTGAATGAAGAAACACACATGAATATTATGCCATAAAGAACTTGGGAAATTTTGGGAAAGCCTGCTATGATACTTTCATTGGGAAGGATGGGATTGTTTAAAGGAAAAATGATAACCCTATGTGGAAGAGTTACTAATATATCTATGATTGCTCATGAAACATCGACTGAAGAAGAATTTGAAGTCATTAAATTTTTTTAGAACATTGCCCCTTTTCCACTTTTGTTAGGAAAGACTTGGGTTGAGAAAGATCATATCAAAAAGAAATTAGAGGAGGAAGCTACAAAATAGAAAAAACAAGAGCTAAGGGACCTCATAGCCAGAAAAATAGAATGACTAATAGAAGAACAAGAGGATAGGTCGAAGAAATAGAGGCCAAGAGAATTAGGTGTTGAGATTGAAAGAACGAAAAAAGGTTTGAAGGACCTGTCCATGCAAGAAAGAAGAATACCTACCCTGGAGTTAATAAGAGAATGGGTATTACCTTTGAACCATTTGAAAGACCATTAGCAGCGTGAAGTCACTATGCTAAGAAAAGATAAGAATAAGAATGGGAAGGGTAATCCAGAGACTCATATCATAGGAAAGAAGGCAAGAAAGCTCAGTAAGAAGAAAGCCAAGTTAGAAAAACTACAGCAAGTTCCAGAGAATACTTCGCATAAGGTAGGCTTGTAGGCCCTGAACCTCGCCTAAATAGAAAAAGCACGTAGAATGGGACTTTGCCACGGTGAAGCTATATGACTGTTAGAGGTGCCTCGACCGTTAGAATTATGCCCCATAACATCTAGAAAATGAAATTATGAGAAAATGGACCATTGAGACCGGGCCATAACAGACTAATTCATATTGATTGGCGTATTCCTTCCCCTTGGAGGATTCTGTTACGACACATGCTTATATAACCCGTCAGACGCTGCGTCGGGACCACTTTTTTCCACCCGTGATTATCCAAGCTAACAGAGAATTTATTTTATATCGCGTTGTGCTTTGTAGACCTCGCCATCCATTTGATTACCTTGCTTTTCCATTCGCCTAGCCGATCTATTTGGTTACAAGTGTGAATGTCGAGCGAACCTAGTGTGTTAGAGAAGTCTATGGAAGAGATTCTTTTCGAGCTCATGGCTGAGAGAGTTATGTATGTAGGAATACAGACGTTGTCGACTGGGGGCCTGCAAGCATCCCCCTCGACTGGACGTTGTTCTAGCTGTACCACTGAGAAGTGAAGCAAGCACCGCAACGATCTGGCTAACGTGAAGTAGATCCCACCGGTCTTGTTGGAGTACATACCTCCTTTGGTTGGCACGGTTAACCACGACAGCATCCAACAGGACTTCGAGTACACATTGATCAATGCGTACATCCCGAAGGGGATACGCATAGTTGTACCCCAGTTAGGATAGATCCCAGCCTTGAAGAACAACAAATTTAACCTCGGAGACAGGAAGAACTACGCAATGCTCATGTCGCATAGGTATTTGATGAAGATGTCTGGGAAAAAGTCGCGCATAGTCTCCCAGCCGTGGATTAAGGAGCTTGCGCAATCAACAATATTGAACATGATGAATATCCCTCACTTTGGTCGACATCAGGAGGTTAACGCCTACGTTAAAATCCTCCTGGCGTGCTACCATGAAGGATATATGTGGCTCGACATGCACGTTACTGTGGATCCAGCGTTGATCCACCTAATCACAAGAATGAGCATGCAGGGACCAGACCCTTAGCAGTTCTACCCAGGGAAGACTTCAAATCACTCTCTGGCACAACGCATAAAGGAGGATTATGGCGATGTAGAAAAGGGAAAGTGAGGCTACAAGGTAGCTTCCATCCAGGATGGCACAATGTGCCTATCTTGTCATCTTATAGCTGGCAAGCGAGTCAAAAAGAACTATCCCACGTAGGTCACGGGATTCGTAGTGGACCTCGCAGGAAAGTGTGTAGAAGGTATGCAAATGAACTGGGCGAGTTACCTCATCAACAAGCTCGAGAAGGATTGTTGCAAAGCACAAGATCAGGGGTATGAATTCCATTTCAGGTGGTTATTGGTATTGATCGCATTTTTCACTTGGCATATGCCAGAAGGAGTGACATTTCCAGAATTTGAGCCATCGAAATCATTGGTTGCAAGGTTCTCCACCTTGTGGTATACGAACGACATGTCGAAGTAGTGGCAGTCGAGCACTATCTTCCATGCCTACTACCACCAGCTGAAGTGTGTTATTGAGGCATTTCCATGAATGACACCGAACACATTGCACCAGTACAAACCCCTAGCGAAGTTCCACGTAGATCGACACTTTATCTACATCACTGCGTGTAGGAATGAAAGAAAGGAGGAGTTGCAGTCCTATTATAAGATAACCAGATATGGAGGAGATCACCAAAGAATGGACAGTGAAGTTCCTTGTATTGGTTGACTCTAGAGAACTCTCTGATGCTGACATCATTGGAAGTCCATTGGTCACCAGGGTCGAGCATGATGGACGGACTAGTGCGAAGAAAAATAAGAAAAGGAGGAAGTGAAGAACATAGAAATTGATGAGGAGGATAGTGCATCGGAGGAAAGTGGGCCTGACTTGCCCATGAGAGGAGGAGGAGACAAAGTAAATCAAGAAGAAAGAGGGGAATAAGTATTAAAAAAAGGAAAAGGCAAATTTACACTATCGAAGGATCCCCCTACCAAGGTCAAAACATCAAAGAAGAGGAAGGTTTCTCCACAGAAACCCTCCACAAGAAAGAAGATGTGCGCCAGTAAGACCAATATGAAGTCCACGCTCACAGAGGATGATGTCGATCTCATCATCGCAGTCATGGAGGATGCTTCAGAATATATCTTGTAGCCTTATGGAGAAAAACAGGAGATGTTGTATGAAATAATTGAGAAAGAGATGAAGGAGATACAACAAGCCATCCATTCGAGCCGCACAGTACCTACTGCACCTTCTTCATCGAAGATTGCAAAATTGGGGCATGATCCCACCCAATTACGAAGGATAGCAGTTGCAAAAGAGGCTTGACTTCTTCGATTCCACAAAGAGAAGGAGAAGGCTATGAAATACTTGAACCAAGAAAAGGAGGAGGTCGCGGAGAAACTATGGATTACCCAGTCTTGTGTAACTACCTACTAGAAGGAGAAACATGAAATTCAGGTGATGTTCAAGGAGGACAAAGAAAAGATACAGAAAGAAAAATACTAGTTGCTTGTCGAGCAAACTGCGGTCAAAGAATTGGTAACTAAATCACTTCTCTTTGTATTAGGCTTGGCACAAGAGGAATCAGAGTTAGTTGAGATGCATGTGGGGAAGCTCGTTGAGGCCATTCAACATCTTCAAGTAAGGATAATGGAGCTAGAGATCCAAGTAGTTCCAAGCACTCCAAAATAAATGTGCGATCAGAGGGAGGAAGACACCAAGAACACAGTTGGAAGGATCAGGGCAGTCACCTCAGAATGTAAGCAATTGAGCGATCGTAGTGTGCAAACCTTTGAATTCCTTGCAGAAGATCCAGAGCTGAGGAAATTGGAAGCACAGCTCCAGGAGGCGTAGTAGCAGGATTCCACCATGTAGGCGCAGATGAAGTAACTCACTACAGTTGAGAAAATGAAAAGATCACAGGAGCAATGTGCAATCCAGCAGCAGATTGCTACCATCCAGAGCAGAGTCATGGAAGTTACACAGAGATTATAGTCGGTGCAGGATGAAGACTACATGATTTTTGAAGAGATTGAAGGATAAGGCTCATAGCTAGACCACATGGTTGCAACAGTAGAACAACACCTGGAAGGGCCTGTTATAGAGCAAGTGATTTAGCAGTTCACTAAGTAGGAAGCTCTGGGGAAATAGCAAGTCGAGGCAACTCAAGCTGAGTTATAGGCATTTGAAGTAGTGTTGCCTAGATCTGAGTGAATCAGCATGAGTCATAGGTGAGTGTTGGGGGATTGTTGGCCCTCGACCAAGTTTTGAGGAAACATTGGTCATGTTTTACCACTTTTGGGACTTCGACAGGCTGGATGAAGATGGAGCGCCTAGGCAGAGCTAAGATTGTGGGATCTCACTTATTTTGCGGACTTGTGTACCCATCAAAGGGTTTACTAGGGTTTATGTAACGGGTTATGGGATGTCGGCCCATGGATTTACCCATGATTAGGCCTTTTTGTAAATGTATAAATAAGTAGTATCTAAGCAATGTAGATTGCCATTGGCTTAGTGCATGACTAGTAGAAGCTTAGTGCAAGTGATGTAATATATTTGACTGATTGGCTATGTGCATGATATGTTAGTAAGGCTCTGTCCTAATAAGGAGTTGGCTCTGTGTCTTGACCTGATTTAGGGAAGGAGGATATGGTGCACAGTGCGCAGATCTCCTATCCTCTGCGGAGTTTGGCCCTGTGGCTTTGTGCACAAGAGAAGATGAATGTAAGAAAATTGAAGACTAATAAAGAAGAAGAATTTGTTGGTGGATGTAGCCCCACACTGAGGTGAACCACGTATATCATGTGTCTTGATGTGCTTTGTGAGATGTGATTTATGTTGTTTATCTTCTTAGTGTTGTTGTTATGATGTATGATGAATGCATTTTAAGTTGTTGTTTAGTGCTTAATGGTAGTAAAGATGAATAAATGCTAGATATGAGCGAATGATATGTGCTAAGTGACTAAAAGTGCTTGATCTTTATTATGACTGCGTTGATCTGTAATAAGGGTTTAATCTATGATGTGAATGACGTTCAAGAACTAATGCATATTGGTGTTTAAGTGTTGTGTTAAGTGTTGTAATCACAGTTCTATGTCCCAGCTTGGTTGTAGACACCTGAGTCCTGCAACCTGTTATCACTCCAAGAAACCCTTTGTGGTTGTATACCAAAGGTGCTTGGTAACTTCAAGTCAAAATGTTTTTGTGTTTTGTGTATATGGATCAATGGGATAACTTAATTACAATATGATATACAAATAGTCAAGATGGCAATCAAATGAACCAGTGCTCTCAAGGATTAATAATCAGTTGGTAGTTTAAAGTGGGTGAAGAACAAATTTCTTATAAACCGGTACACAAAGTAGGGTCTAATAAACAATGGAGAAACTATTTACCAAGTTATGATCCAATCAATGAGATACAGTCATCTATAGCTAAATAACTCAAATAAAAGTACAGAAAGAAGGTGGAAAAACTAACATCAATAGAGAGAGAAACCTGTGATTTGTATTAACATCAAAAGGCCTGTTTACAATATGGCATTTTTGTATCCAAAATCGAACCCCCTTGGTGCTCCAAATGTATTTGGCTTTATAGCCTTACAAGATGAAATCTAGATCCTTGAAAGATGGATCAGATTTGCTAAAAATAGTCAAATCAAAATAGATACAACAAGTGTAGGATGAGATCCTATAAAAATGGATCTAGAATACTAAAAATGGAAAGTCAAAACAAAATAGGAAAAGATCCTATCTAAGGAGTCAAACTCTATCTTGATAGCCTTCATATCCTCCAAACCCTTTGACATATGTAGAAAACCTTCCAAAGCTGATGAATCTTCATAGCAAATTCAAATTTTCCACCTTTGGCAAAAAAGACAGTTTTTTTCTCATGAACTAGGTCACCATTTTCACTTTTCCACCTTCTTAAACATTAAATACATCAAAATAAAACCTTAAATCTGATGTATTTAATTATTATGCATCTTTAGAAACCAACCTCAAAAGATTTGGTTGAGAAAAAGTCAAATCTGGGCAAAAATACGACCTTGCTTCCATGTAACAGGTTTCACTAGCTAATTTTCCTTGAATATGCCCCTTTAGCTGGTGAAAATGAAAGCTTTCAATAGATAACTAGAGGATTTCAAAACCAATAAGCTGATGAAAACCCAATTTTTTTTTAAATCAAATTTCTCAGTCATGGAGATTTTGTTTTACATTCTTGAATAAGCTTTCCAATGGTACTTTCAAATCTTCATTTGGAGCTCGGGAAGGTAGTCAAAAGTTCCCTGCAATATTAGGCATCATTTTTTAAACAAAATACCAGTGCATTTTTTATTGCTAACATAACCCCCCCTGCCTCTACCTCAGGTGAGACTTCATCTTCTTCGCAGGTGTTTCTGAAAGGACCGATAGTTACGGTTTTGTTGGTGCACTGTTGAAGCATTGAACCCTGGGTCTGTCCCTGTGCCAATAGGTTTCGATGGATGAGACTTCCCACTAAATTCTCAGGGTTTAGTCTCGATAAGGATTCCATTATGATCCCAAGAATATTATCCTAATAACTATATGGCCTTATCCCTAAAGTCCTATAAAAACCAAGTCATTCTCATGGGAAAAAGAGGAGAAAAGAGATAACAAAGTTATTCTAGTGATTTGGTTGCAAGACTTGGGCAAGGAGCTTGGAAGAAGGCCATATCTTCAGTCTACATATGTAAGTTGTAATATTTCTTCTTTGATTAATAGAATATATATTGGATGTTTCCCTTTATCCAATTGTTCATACAAGTTTATGTATTCATTGGTAGAGAATTAGTATAATTATGTGTTATGATATACTATTGGATATGTTGTCAATACATGCATGATTTCTTCCTTGGTTGTTTTCATGTATGAATCAAGTCTAGGAATGTCCTTATTTTATGTCTCTATTCCTATCTTAGGTGATGGTAGAACCTAAGGGAGCTCAGCTCCTGCAGGGTGAAAAATTCATACAACACTAGGGGCAATGCAAAGTCCTCAACTGCAAATATTATGATGGTTAGATCCATGGTGGAATTATCCACCAGAGAGAATAAATATGACTCCCAAGAGGGGAAACCTTCATCTTAGGATCCTCTACCAACTACACCACCCAATGGCCCTCTCACATTAGAGAAACTAGATTTTGGACCTGTAATCCACCCTCTCAAAGGGGTACTTCAATGAACTTGTTAGGGAGCCAACCCCTCACGTAGGTAGAATAATATATTCTGATGTCATAAAGGTCAATATTAATAAGGCCTAGAAATAAGGAATAATAAATCGAATGTAAGAAGACCTAATAGAATCTTCTGCTTCTAGAAGGATCTTCCTCTAGATGGTTCTTTTGATAGACATATTTAGTATAAATATGATTCGAGGGTATGAGAACTTTTGTCTTGGATATTATTGTAATAGAGCTCTGCTCAACTAGAGGTTTCCCCCTTGAAGAGGCAAGTGAACATTGCTCTCAGTAATCAAAGTTCTATTTCTGGTGTTATTCTGTATCATTTCGGTATTATTGTGGTGTTGTTATGGTTATATTGTGGTTCATCTTCCATTTCTAGAATTTTATTTTTGTTCTACATACTTTTTATATCTGGAATATTACAAGTGGTATTAGAGCACTTTCCTCAACAGAAAATTGTGGGTTAATTTTTTTCAAGGTAGAGACGTATTATGGCATCTTTAAACTATAGAGATTTGTCGTTACACACATAAACCTGCGGTCGGGGATTCATATGTTGGACAACTGAGAGAGGGGGGGGGTGAATCAGTTGTTACCGTGCTTAAACAATTATGCTTCTTTTAAACTCTTTGCAGAAACACTGAATGATGATCACATTAAAGCAGGGAAATAAACAATGGCACATTCAGCATTAGTCACACATATATGAGAAACACAGAGACATATATTTCCCGAGGAAACCCATACAGGGTAAAAAACTCTTTTTCTTTATATGATAAGTAATAGTTACATTCTTTACATTATCATACATATGAGCACCAACTCATAATGAGGCTACAACCTCAGTTTTGCAAGATGCT
>ML790689.1:47525-62555 GCA_009831015.1 Picea engelmannii | reverse complement strand
AGCTGCTACTTGCTGAGAGCACCAACTCTCTGTTTTCTCTAGCACCCACTAGAAGGAAGCACCAACTCCCTAGTTTCTCTAGCACCAACTAGAAGGAAGCACCAACTCCCTGATTGTTTCCAGCACCAACTGGATGGAAACACCAACTTCCAATCATACAGGCACCAACCTGTACAACAGAGAACAAGAGTTCTCCCTTGCACCACCCTGCCACCCTGGTTTCTCTTGCTGCAACCAGATGGAAGCTACAACTCCCTGTGTTCAAGCACCCACTTGAACTTCTAAGGACAACAGTCCTCTCGAGCACCTCCCAACCACCCTGAAATATTAATTCTTTGTTACTCAAACTTATTACAATGATATAATGTTCAACAATGGCTTACCAGACTCATCACTGTTCTGCTGCATTTCGTTACTCTGTCTGCCTCATTACCTTCTTGCACACATCACTTGTGTTGTCTGTTCTTCTGCCTTTTATGCTCTATGTGCCATACCCATTCACTACACAGATCCTCTTCTGTTGAATTTAGATGTTGCACTCTCCTTCTTCTTCACACATGAATCACCTTCACTAGCTACAACCACAGCAAACTCCAATAGCAACTGCAACCCCATATCTTCTCTGTACCATGTATTTATAGCTTTTGTGCACCTTGTGCATGCAGTGTTTGTAATGCCTCTGCATTCTGACTCTGCACCGTTATCCTCCACCTCTCGAGTGCTCTGTCTGATTATCATCGTGACTCTTCAGCTTCTCTAGCCGTTTTCCCACGCGTTCAACATCACTGGATGTTATGTTGAGATTCCTCAACCTCTCTGGCAGTTGAGACTCTTTGTTTTCTCTGTGACAGTTGAGCTCACCTTCTCTGTTTTAGTTACAGGCTTCCACGCTCATCCATCTGTCAATCCCTTCTAAGAATAGTCTTTCTTCACTTGGACAAAGCTTGGAGCTCTTCATCTCCTCTGGCGATCACACAGGGGTCTCTTCGAATTCTCTAGCGGACGCCATCAATGGTTTCTGGTAGTTTCACTGTGTCGCGCATCAGTAGCCCTTCGATCAACACTTGATCTAACGGTTCAGAATACATCGCGATTTCCCCTATCGCGATATCGGCATTCTTGTTGCATTGTGTTCTTTGCATTTTGAATTCGCGATCCCCGAAACTCCAATATGGAGCTTATCTGGACTGACTCCTTCTCTTCCCGTGACCAAGGGCTGTGACCACAGCCTTATGCATAAGGCGCTTTTGCGATTTCACATATCGCAAACTCGTAATTCAAGTTACTTTGTTTTTGTCTCTCCATATTGCGATTCGCGCAACTCCGACACGGAGTTGAACCAACGGTCCAAATATGAACTTGTTTCAATGGCTACGATTGGATCGCGATATCGCATATCGCGAAATCGACATTCTTGTTGTCAAGTGTTTTTGTCACTTCAAAGTCCCGATTCACGAAACTCTGACAAGGGGTTAAATCAACGGTCCAGATCTGATCTCTATTCAGCGGCTGCAATTAAATCGCGATTTCACATATCGCGAAATCGGGATTCCTGATGTCAATGTTCTTTGACAACTTCAACTCGCGATCCTCGAAACCCCGACAGGGAGTCGGATCAACGGTCCACATAACCCCTTGGGATGGACGGTCCTCCTGCTTTTCGGATTTTGTGAGCCCATTTTCTCCTTGCACTTTAAACATCGTGCAGGTTTTTCCTGATCCAACGGTGGTCGGATCCTACGCTCAGATCTAACGCCTGAGATCTATCCTGCTCTTCCATGCACGCTCTTCTTGATTTTATTCATATCTGACGACCCTCATGCTGTCAGGAATTTAGGATGGGATCCAACGATCAACGACGCTTCTCCTCCAAGGTTACACATCCCTTTTACTTGGAATAATTTCGACTCTGCGCTAATTCCTCCTGAGCCTACGTTGTTCCTGTTTGTCCATCGATGCACACTCTGATCCTTCCATATTCACTATTGTACTTGCTAGCGTTTCCTTCGATCATTCGATATTCCTGGCCTTATCTTCTATTTGCCTGTTGATCATCGGTGTTGTACTCAAGCCATCATTACTGTTGTACTTGCCATCAATGACAAGCTTATGCTTTCTGTAAAACATTTGCCAACATCATACACACGGGAAATACAAGTGTTACTTCAGCGCAAATCTATTGGCCACCCTTGTAACCCTTGTTGGTACCCCTTCGAGTGGTAGTGCATCAGACAACACCTGTATATGGATCAACATAGATTTCCCGAAGCCCTCTTTTAGATAAATCGATCAACCTCCTGACTGCTATAGTGCCACCGAGAACAACACTCGGGAAGATACTCTCTAGTACATGGGTAGTTGGGTAGTATGTCTAAGGGCATGGTCTAGCCTCCTTATTTGGTGCCATGAGATATTGGGCCGATTACTACTATTGGACCCCGCATGTATATCAAAGAGATATAGCATAGGGAAAACCCTTGTCTATAGAACCATTTAATCCTAATCTTTGGGGACGGAAACAAAAAAACAAAAAAGATAAGATTTATTGTCGCGCAACTATGTCTCATGCATTCGAGTTTCCAAATCACTATACATTTATTCCTTATTAATCATTTGGGAATTTCATCACTACAATATTCTTCAGACCAGAGTATAACTTCGCAGGTGTAAAAAAAAACAAAAAAAAAAGTCTGGATTTTGTTGCACCATTATTTGAGACCTATTCGATTAGATTTATCTCTTCACCCTTATCACATTCATACCTATCAATTTTCAGCATTTGTTTTTACCCCACCTGCCCCTTTTCGATTCCCTCGTCACTATGGCCCATACCCATAGCCAAGACTTGGAAACTCGCTTCAATACCTTGCAATCTAATTTCACAGAGACCCAATAAGAAGTGAGACAACTCAGTGCCAATATTGCCACCATAAATAAAAACATGCATTCCTCCATCACCACCTCAATCGAGGAACTCAAAGAAGACCTCAAAAAAGACATTACTACCCAGCTTGAATATTCCACTTCGATGTTCAGCACCAAGTTGCGGATCCCTATAGATCCCCCTTTATCTAACCCACCTTTGCACACTAAAGTTGAAACTTTCTCTCATTCCCATAATTTCCATCCCCATCACTTTTAGCGTGACCTACGCCTTCCGTGTGTGGATGTGACCAAATTTGATGGCTTGGATCCCACTGGTTGGGTAACTAAAATGGAACATTATTTATCTTTGTATGACATTACAGATGAGTTGGAAAAATTATGGTATGGTGTTCTCCATCTAGATCAAGAACATTGGCAATGGTGGCAATGGAGAAAAACTATATGTCAAGGGTATGTTGCTTGGACATACTTTGTTGTTGAGATTTATGAATGCTTTGACACTGCCACCAACCATTTAGATCGCTTAACAAAGTTGAAACAATCTGGCACAGTGGACGACTTTATAATTTCTTTTAAGTGATTGGATTTTCATACAGAGGGCATGTCTGATGCTTTTTTTCAAGAATAATTTATCAATGGAATCAAGGATAAGATTTGTGCCCATGTCCTCATGGATCATCCTCAGAGTTGGGTGGATGCTACTAAAAGAGATAAGGAAGCACAACAAGTTGTCTCTTCTCAAAACCGGAAACGCTCCTTTATTCCTCGCACTAAATCAATAAATCCCACTCCTCCTTCTACTCCACTAGAGATCCAAAAATTGACGAGGGCCAAAATGGATGAACTCCAACTCAAAGGCCTTTATTATAATTGTGATGAAAAATATTTTCCAAGACACAAGTGTAAGGAACAAAATCTTTTTATGGCCATCTCGAAGGATGTTTCCGAAGAGGATGATGAATCTCCCCTTGTGTCTGTGTCACCTGAACCCACTGATATAACCCCTCCCTCAGACCCTCCCCAAGTAGAACTGGTCATTTCCCTAAATTCTCTCACTAGCTTCTCTGCTCCCCAAACCCTTAAGCTAATTGGCTACATAAAGCATAGGAAGTTCATCATTCTTGTTGATAGTGGAAGCACCCATAATTTTATTCATCGCCGCATTGCCCAAGAAACTAATTGCTATATCCATGCAGTCAATAATTTCCAAATCATGATTGTCAATGGCGGGTCCATGAAATGTGGAGGGCATTGTGAAAATGTGCTTCTCCAAATTGGTGACTAACACCTGAAATCTCATATGTTTTCTATCGACATGGGCGGTGGTGACATTGTGTTGTGTGCAGACTGGCTAAGAAATTTGGGTCCCATTCCCATGGATTTTAAGGAATTAACCATGCAATTCAACCAAGAGGTCCAACAATATAAGTTCCAAGGCATCATCGTCAGTTCCCATGAGATCATTAGTTCACATTGCATGGAAAAGCTGCTCAAAAAAGGTCATTCTAGTGTTATTGCCCAACTCCATTCCGTACAAGCAACTAAGACATCCTATGTGTCGCAGGACCTCCAATCCATCCTTTATAAACATCAATGGGTTTTTTCACGCCCCAGGGACTCCCTCCTTCCCGTGGTGTTCATGATCATTCCATTCCCCTTGTCCCAAGAAGCCTTCCTCCCAATATTTGTCCCTATCATCACCCCTTTTCCCAAAAAAATGAAATTAAGAAAATGGTTCAAGAACTGCTTAACGCAGGTGTTAGCCGCCCAAGTACGAGCCCCTACTCTTCTCCTTTGGTCATGGTCCTGAAGAAAGAAGGTTCTTGGCGCATGTGTCATGACTTCCTCGCCCTCAACAAACTCACCATTAAAGACAATTTTCCCATTCCTGTCATTGATAACCTCTTGGATGAATTGAGTGGCACCCAGTTCTTTACTAAACTTGATCTTCGTGCTAGCTAACACTAGATCTGTATGAAAGAGGCAGACATTCGTAAGACTTCCCTTAGAACTCATGAGGGCCATTTTGAGCTTTTTCTCATGCCCTTTGGCTTGTGTAATGCTCCCTCCACTTTCCAAAGCCTCATGAATCATGTCTTTTGTCCTTTTCTCCATCATTTTGTCTTATTTTTCTTTGATGATATACTCATCTATAGAAAAACATGGAAACACCATCTAGCTCATGTGGATCGAGTTCTCCATCTACTCTCTCAGCACCAACTTTTTCTGAAACAATCTAAATGTGCTTTTGGTGCCTCGAATGTCGAGTACTTGGGTCATCTTGTTGGCAAGGACGACGTCAGGGTGGATCCTAAAAAGATTGAAGCTATGCAACACTGGCCTCACCCAAAGACTCTCAAAATCTTGTGTGGATTTCTGGGCATAACAGGTTATTATCGCAAGTTTGTTAAGAATTATGGAAAGATTACGACACCTCTCACTACACTCCTTAAAAAGAATTCTTTCACTTGGACTCCAGCAGTTGCTTAGGCTTTTCAAACCTTGAAGATAGCCATGTGCACCACTCCAGTCCTGGCCCTTCCTAATTTCACAAAGACCTTTGTCCTGTAATGTGATGCTTCAGGGAAAGGAATTGGCATTGTCCTTATGCAAGAGGGTCGACCTTTGGCCTTTACCAGCAAACAACTGTCTGAATGAAATTTGGGCAAATCAATCTATGAAAAGGAAATGTTGGATATTATGCATGACGTTGATCTTTGGAGGCCTTATATATTGGGGCAATGCTTCCAAATTAAGACAAATCATCAAAGCCTCAAGTATTTTCTGGAAAAACGCATTCCCTCCCCAGAGCAACAAAAATGGGTGACTAATCTCTTTGGATATGATTATGAGATCATTTACAAGAAAGGAAAAGAAAATGTGTTTGTGGATGCACTTTCCCAAAAATATGAAGATGAAGGGTCCCTTTTTTCTCTCTCCTTCATTGTACCAGATTGGCTCCAAGCCGTTCTCTAGGAATGGCTACACGATCCCAAAAGTTCGCATCTGATACAACAATTGCAGTCCAATTCTCAAGTTTCCACAGAGTACTCTTGGATCCGTGATGAGCTTCAATACAAAGGTTATTTTTATTTAAGTAAACAGTCAAAACTTAAATCCACTGTACTTTATGAGCTTCATGCTACACCCACAGCTGGGCACTCCGAGTTTACCAAAAACCTATGACAAGGTCAAACGTTCTTTTTTCTCGGATGGTATGAAAAAGGACGTTCATAATTTTTTGGCTAAATGTGATGTGTGTCAACGCAACAAGGGAGAAACAGTCAAATCTCTTGGCACACTACAACTGCTTTTGATTCCACCTTCTATTTGGTGGGATATATCTATGGATTTCATTGTAGGCTTACCTAAATCAGGCAATAAATCAATCATCATGGTGGTAGTTGATCACCTTTCCAAGTATGGTCATTTCTTTTCTCTTCAACACCCATTTACAACATCCATTGTGGCTCAACTTTTCATGGATCGGGTCTTCAAGCTTCATGGCATACCGCATTCTATTGTTTTTTATCGTGCCCCAACTTTCACTAGCAATTTCTGGCAAGAACTATTTAAGCTACAAGGAACCCAATTGCATATTAGCACAGCTTATCATCCCCAGACTGATGGTCAAACTGAAGTTGTCAACAAGTGTTTGGAAACATATTTGAGGTGTTTTTCATTGGAAAAGAAAATTCAGTGGGCTCAATGGTTACCACTAGTTGAATGGTGGTACAACACTTCATACCATACAGCTACTCGCATGAATCCTTTTGAAGCGGCATATGGACAAAAACCACTTTTAGTTCTCTCATATTTACCAGGTGTCTCAAAGGTCCAGGCGGTTAACCAAACACTTACAGTTCAAGAGGCTATTCTCTGTAGCCTCAAAGAGAATTTGGTCATGGCCCAGATCGCATGAAGAAACAAGCAGATCAAGGTCTCTCTGAACATCAATTTGCAGCAGGGGATCAGGTGTTTCTTCGACTACAACCTTACAAGAAAAATTCCCTCAAGGTTGACCATTATCAGAAACTGGCGCCAAAATTTTATGGTCCTTATACCGTTCTCAAGCGTGTGGGACATGTGGCCTATCAGTTAGCTTTGCCCAGTCATTCTAAGCTACATTATGTTTTTCATGTTTCCTGCTTAAATAAGGTGATTGGAACTAAGTGCCAAACTCAAACCAACCTTCCCAAGTTGGACGAAGAAGTCTCCATTTGGATACAACCACAAGCAGTTTTGGACCAGCGTGATCATCGCCTATGTTAGCGAACCATCAAGGAAGTGTTAGTCCAATGGAAAGATACAACCTGAGCATATGTCACTTGGGAACCAACTACCATTCTCCAACAATTTCCACATCTCAAGCCTTGAGGAAAAGGTTGTTTTTAAGGGGGAGGGCATGTCAGGGACCTAACCCCTCACATAGGTAGAATAATATATTCATATGTAATAAAGTTCAATATTAATAAGGCCTAGCAATAAGGAATAATAACCTAAATGTAAGAAGACTTAATAAAAGCTTCTGCTTCTAGAAGGATCTTCCTCTAGATGGTTCTTTTGATAGACATATTTAGTATAAATAGGAGTCGAGGGTATGAGAACTTTTGTCTTGGATATTATTGTAATAGAGATCTGCTCGACTGGAGGTTTCCCCCTTGAAGATTCAAGTGAACATTGCTCTCAGTAATCAAAGTGCTCTTTCTGGTGTTATTATTTATCATTTTGGTATTATTGTGGTGTTGTTTTGGTTATATTGTGGTTCATCTTCCATTTCTAGAATTTTATTTCTGTTCTGCATACTTTTATATCTGGAATATTACAGAACTACCTATAATATGAATGCTCGAGCAAATCAACACTATAGTATATTGGAAGATCTCTCCCAAGCACCATGTCCCATGTTAGCACTCGAAGTATTGCAGAGTTGTCCTTCACAATGGAAATCGTTTCTCTTAGCCATAGGGGGAATCAACCCTTCAGAGTCAAACATTATTTCCTTTGACACAAAAAAAAATGAGCCACATCTCTCACACCAACTGGCATTGCAAATTATAGTTGGTTTTCTTAACAAGAATATCTTTCGTATGGTGATCGACGAAGGAGAGACCACTTGCATTCTGTATTTTTTATGTTGGAAATCCCTTGGCTATCCTCAACTCACTACATATCAAACCATCCTAAAAGAGTTTGATGTACATTCTTTCAAACCTCATGGAATTCTAACCTCCTTATCCATTAAGCTCGGGGGAAAGACTATCTTTGTAGAAGTCGAAGTGGTGGATGTTGAACTCGACTACAATTTGCTCTTGGGTTGCACTCGGTTCTACACAATGAAGGTTATTGCATCCACTATATTTCATGTCATATGTTTTCACTATCAAGGAAATATAGTTACCATCAATCAACTTGATTATTGCACGCCTGACTTGCAAGCTAATGCTAGCACCAACGTGCCTTTTGTAGGTAATGTTATCACTCTATAATTTTCCTTGGTTGTGGAAGGATAACCCATAGGTAACTACAAACCAACTTGTAGATTGGAAGCTATCCCTTCCAAGCCATTGTGCCTATCTAGCAACCATCATTTTATGTGGCTGAGTAATAAGAGAGATCCCTCTCTGGGTTAGAAGGGACAGATTTCAATCTACAAGTTGTTTTGTGGTTACCTCTGGGTTTTCCTTCCACATCCAAGGAAAATTAAACCCAGAGGTAACCACAAACCAACTTGCATATTGGAAGATAGCCCTTCCAACCAATAGAAGGCTCTCTCTTATAACTCAGCCACATAAAAGATTGGTTATTTAATAAGCACAATGACTAGATATTTAGTTGAGTAAGGTTTTCAAAATATGGTGGCAGGGTTTAGTGAAACACCCATAGGGCATGGAGAATTCGGCGGAAAGAAAGAATAATTGTGCGTGTAACATTTCTTGAAGTTAATAGAATTATCAGTGCATAAGTACACAAGTTTATGTTCATAGATTCTTGTGCCAGTTTCTTTCAGCGTGTTATTACTCTCATGTGTTTGTGCTTCTTTCATTTCAATGTTTCATTTAATGTATTTTCTTCTAGTATTTGATTGAAAGTATATGGTTTAGAATTAATAATATGTTTGGTTCTATGAATTCATACAAACAAATGATCCACCCTCTCTTCTAAAATTATATTGGAATTCATCTTGTGTTAGATGCTCCAATATAGTGGACTGTTAACTCTTATATTTGTTGTATCACTCAGTAAATTTCCAAGGTTGTGGTGGAAAGTCACAGAGGTAACCTTTTCAAACCAAGCTTTATACTGAAATCTAACCCTTTCAGTCAGAGGGGGCTCCCTCCTTGAAATATGATATGAAATATAAATTCAAAAATAGCCCATACACCGAAGACARTGGCCAGATGTGTAAACTAAGACAGGGCAAGGTTTTTTGGTATGTTTGGTAATATTAGGAGAAGAAAACCATTGGGAATGGAGTTATATGTTGAAACCAATAAAACCTATTAGTGACTAGTTATAGGAGAGTCTAAGAAACAGAGGTAGGGTAAACAATATCCTTTCAACTTCTTAGTTATTGCAAAATGACAGTAGATATAAGAGTTAACAATCCACTATATTGGAGCATCTAACACAGGATGAATTCCAATAGAATTTTAGAAGAGAGGGTGGAGCATTTGATTGTATGAATTCAAAGCACAAAATGAATTCCAATAGAATTTTAGAAGAGAGGGTGGAGCATTTGATTGTATGAATTCAGAGCACAAAACATATGATGAATTCCAAACCATATAATTTCAATCAAATACTAGAATACAATGCATTAAATGAAACAATGAAATGAAAGAAGCACAAACACATGGGAGTAATCACACGCTGAAAGAAACTGGCACAAGAATATATGAACATAAACTTATGTACTTCTGCAGTGATAATTCTATTAACTTCAAGAAAAGTTACAAGCACAATCAGTCTTTCTTTCTGCCGAATTCCAACCCTAGACCCTTTTCAAGTCCTGCAATATATAGATTTACATTTCATTATGTCTCCCCAGTTCTCTCATATCGGATCTTTCCCAAAATAGTTAAACAGTTACAATAATAATGACATGTGCAACTATTTCCTAAATTCTAGGGTTCAGTTAATGACTCATCAAGTTCATGCTAACCAAATAACAGAGAGCCTATCATGTAGGTAACTGCCTTATTTTGAAGGTCCAATTTGATTTGATGATGATTCAATTCGATTGGGATACGAAAATTTGCGGGGTATGCCTTATCTGGTCAAAATGTAAACTTTTGTTGCAAAATTACTTTGTTTCACATTATCGGCGCTGCAAAAGTTATGGAAAAACCGTATTGATGCTTGAAGTCATATTCAACAACCCTCAAACCTTCTTCCTCATAATCAAAATTGTGTTGTGGATGCCTCTAGAACTGACATTCGCCATTCTTCATGTTCAAATCTTTTGAATCTTTTCTCCATATAAAATGTCTTCTTCGAATGGATTTTACAGGACAATATGTTTTATTTGATGATAATATTGGGTTCTCAAGGATTTCCAGATTCTCAAAATATAAGAACTTTAGATCCATTCACATAGCAGAAAATCAATCTTAAAATCCCCAAGAAGGAAATTTATACGAAGTAGACCAATAGCCTTGCACTTTGCAGAACATTGTGTTCTCCATTATAATCATATCTCACTGGAAAATAATGTAAGCTCTGTCACCGCCAATCTAATATTCAATTCTTCATTTGAAAAGCCAATGCCATTAAGAAAAATAGAGAAACACGCAAACAGACAAAATGCAACATGCATTTCAATGATCAAAACTGCACAATCAGCCTGAGAGGTCTTTACACGTGTATGTTCTTGTGGCATTTACTTCCACAATTCTCTTATATAATACAAAGTTTGCGCTTTTTGTTGAAAATTTCTCCAGTTGGGTGTTTTCACCTCTTCGACATTCTCATTGGCGCTTAGTAGACACATGCTTGCATTCAGCAGTGAATCCAACACCTAAATGCTTCACATTGAAGCTTTGTTAGCACCTTCACATCGAGATTTTACACTTGGTCTTCGGGCGATCACAAAAGGAGCTCGTCTTTTTTATTCAGTTTTTGACTTAAGATTTCATTCTCGGCTTGCTTCATTGGATTTAACAAATAATTGAGATACAATTACTTTCCAGGATGACATTAATAGTACTCTTCTTAGACTCATGAATCTGAATACGGGAAAGAAAATCACCCTGACTGGCAGGTGTATTCGCCATGATTTGAATCTTGGTATACACAGAAACCAATGCCTATTATCCATTTGGTAGATGGGAAATCTCGTGGGTCCCATCCTAAACACTCAAGATGTCCTCTGTAAGGAAATTAACACTCACGGGACTAAAATTGAACTTTCCATCAACCTTAAACATATAAACCAGAATTGGCTCGAGACCGATCAGAATGCATCCATCGTGTTCTGGATGCTAACGTTTTTTAGACTTGGAAAGAGACAATGCTGCAGGGCCACCTGTAAATGCAAGCTGAGACCCATACTCTATCTATGAAGTCATAGAGTGAACAATGTGACGCTTGGTAAACAATAATTTCATAAGTAAGCAGTTTTTTTGGGGAAGTGTATTTTCATCATAACTTTTAAACCATGCGCGCGTTTGCCACAAAAAATTTAGGGAAGATGTATCGGGGTAAGATGAACAAGCCTATTTAATTTCAAGTAAAAATACTTCATGGTTTTTGAGAAACGAGTCACCATCACCTACATCCATTTTGGGTTTTTCTCGAAAACTGTGAATTCGGTTTTGCCCAAATTTTTTGTGGATAAGCATAATAATTATATGAACTTGTTGAAAGAAAAATAATCCCAACCCAGTTCGCCATTTGGGAGAAAAGGAAAAATTAATGGTTCACTGCAAAATTGCTAAAAACAAAGATTTTGTAGCAAATTTCCGAGTTCACTGCAAAATCACACAATCATCTCAGATGAAGGTAACTCTTTTCTATTATGTTTTTCTTCATTCAAATTTCTCAAAAAGAATTTTAAAATCATTAATGAAGGAAAAGAGTGTGAGCTGATGCAAAGTCACATAGGATTTTTGGAGCAAAATGACAATATTATGAATCAACAACTATCTTTTTATGTTTCTCATGACCATGTAGCGTGTTATTTGGAGGATCTCTGTAATCAAAATTTTCATCCTTTGATCAGTTGTGAGCTTGAGAATGAAGGTGATTATGAGATAGTGTCAAAACTAGATATGTTTATGTTTCCAGCAGGCGTTTCGTTGCAGCACTCTTATGAAAATTTTCATCCTCTTTGTGACAACCATCTGGTTGAAATGCATGAAAGCAAGAATGCAGTTGGAGGGCTAATACAAAATTAGATTAATTTGCATTATTTTGAGGATCCTTTTGCAGTTCTTTTGGAGTTAATGAACAGTCCCAATTTTTCATATTTTATCAAAGTTGAATTTGTTTGCAAGTTTTTATATGAGTTGCTATTAAGGAGGGTTTTCCTTTTACCCATGATCAAAGACATGCAAGAAATTCAAACTATAGACAAGGTGCTTGCATGGTTACACTATATTTTTTACTTCACTTGATTAAGCGGCTTATGTTTCAGTAGAGTAGGTAGGTGTTATGAATAAGCTCATGTCTTGAGCATCCTTTCAACAATTTTTATCATTTAGTTTTCAGAATGATTGTTTCCAAGCTTAAGTTTTCAGTTTGCAGTACAACACATTTTGGATTTCAGTTGGATTCTAGTTGAGGATTGGTCACAGGTCTAGGTTGCATCTTTTGGAATTGGGAACATCCCAATGGATAGGCACAAGTATGCGAGTTCTTTGTCGCCTCGCAGGGAGGACGCCATCCCCATATGGAGCCCATGTTGGCACCCTATAATTTTTGTGCCAATTTATGAGCCTATTCATTCATTTTGCAGCATTATGGTACTTTCGACGTAGTGCCTGGGGTTTTGGTCATTTCAATAGCGCAAGTCTAAAGTGATCATATTATTTTTTTAAAGAGCCTTGAGGGCATGTTGTGACATGAAAAAAGGGTTACTTGGGCTTTCAAATCAGGATTGTATCTTTGTGACTTGCAACCAATCAGTTTAAATATCATTGCAAAAACTTCTTGTTTGCTACGAAATTATGTTCCCTGCGAAACATCTAGTTCGCTGCAAAATTTTCTGTAGCAACAGTTGTGCTGCGGAAGTGTATTTTCATCATAACTTTTAAACCGTGCGTTTGTTTGCTACAGAATTTGTAGGGAAGATGCATCAGGGTAAGATGAACAAGACTATTTAGTTTCAAGTAAAAATGCTTCACGATTTTTGAGAAATGAGCCACCATCACCTACAACCATTTTGGTTTTTTCTGGAAACCTGTGAACTGGGTTTTGCCCAAATATATTTTGAAGAAACATAATAATGATATTAACTTTCGGACAAAAATTCAACCCAACCCAATTCTCCATTTGGGAGAAAAGGCGAAATTACCAGTTCATTGCGAAATTGCTAAAAAGAGAGATTTTGCAGCAAATTTCCTAGTTCCCTACAAAATCACAGTCAACTCAGATGAAGGTTAAATCGGTTGACAACTAAGGGGAATGTGTCAAGCCATCATGAGGATCAAAATATTATCATTTTTTCCACCAAAGTTGTGTAAATGAGATATGATATGATTGTATTAGTTAACTAAAAGTTAAACCCTAAAATATACGAGTCTTGTGTAATTAGTTATTAGTTATTAATCTGTTGTAACTCCTCCTAAAATTAGAAACCCTAAAGATTTTGACCCTCTTGAGATACAAGGTAATATCACTCTATATATAATGAAAGAGAGGATGGTGAAGGGATTAGAGTGGTGAGAAAAAAGACTATTTGTGCTTGTATTATTTTGAAACTTTTTTAAAAGGATCAATACAAAAATACAGAGTTTTGGGTTGGCAAAGATTCATGTGCCAGTATATTCAGATGTTTGTTTCTCGTATGTGTATGTTATCTTTCTCAGTTTATCATCTAAATGTTATTCTTCAGCATTTGATTGAAAGATATGATTCAGAATTCATTTTATATGCTCTAAGTTGTAATAGTTAAATAACCTTTTTTTTTCTAAAGTTGCATTAGAATTCATCATAATGAAAGAGAGGATGGTGAAGGGGTTAGAGTGGTGAGAAAAAAGACTATTTGTGCTTGTATTATTTTGAAACTTTTTTTAAAAGTATCAATACATAAATACAGAGTTTTGGGTTGGCAAAGATTCATGTACCAGTATATTCAGATGGTTGTTTCTCGTATGTGTATTTTATTTTTCTCAATTTATCATCTAAATGTTATTCCTCAGTATTTGATTGAAAGATATGATTCATAATTCATTTTATATGTTCTAAGTTGTAACAGTTAAATACTCCACCTTTTTTTTCTAAAGTTGCATTATAAATCATCTATCATCTAAATGTTATTCCTCGGTATTTGATTGAAAGATTTAATGAGAAAAAAGACTATTTGTGCTTGTATTATTTTGAAACTTTTTTTAAAAGGATCAATTCATAAATACGGAGTTTTGGGTTGGCAAAGATTTATGTGCCAGTATATTCAGATGTTTGTTTTGTTGAAATAATGTAACTGCAAAGAGTATTCTTATTATTATTGATATTTTATTTATAGGATCAATCCCCATTGTGGATTGATCATGTCGGATATTGTAATAGGACCAAATCCCCTTTTGTGGATTGGTCAACAAACAATTATAATAGGCAGAATAAGAAGTCGACCCCAACAGTTAATAAGAAGACCCAGAAATATAATAAAGGTGGGTTTACCCACCCAGATGAAGAAGTTGGCCCTGCCAGTGAAGAGACACTTCACACGTGCCAGAACTTGTATAAATAAAGGAGGTTAGCGCCTCATTTGAAAACAACTCACTTGCTTAGTTTGAGAGACAAGTTTTGATCTGTTACCGGCAAAGGAGAGAGAGAGTGACGCATATCTTGGGAGAGGACTTTTTGTTTTAGCATAAGATCTCTTGGCATTGTATTGGCTATTTATATTAAGGAAGTTTTGTTGGGTTTTCTTCCCCTAGAGGGTTTCCCAAGATAAATGTTGTGTCTCTTGTGAATGTGTAT
>ML790689.1:35984-47475 GCA_009831015.1 Picea engelmannii | reverse complement strand
GGTAATGATTACCGTTGCTACCAGATGGAGCCACTACCTGCAAATGTCATCAGAGGTATGTACTCACATATGTTTAATGGTTAAACCCTAAAGAGTATTTGCAGGAGAAGGGATCTCTTTCCATAGATCCAGAAGGATCTCAATATCCAACACATTCAGAGGAATGATGCAACCCAGGTGTGATTATTTTGATATGCATCTATTTGTCATGACATTATTAGTGTTGCATGTTGAAGCTATGATCAAATTATTAGAAGGATTAAAAGTTGATCATGGAGCTTATCCTCTAACCTAACCTTTTGTCAAGATAGCATATTGTATCAGTACAAAAGACAGATTAAAGAAATCACTCGTCACTTGAGTGAAGGAGACTTGGAAGAAAAGAAAGCACTCATTCCTGAAGACAAGGCTCCAGGTTTGATTAAATCAAGTTGATAAGATTCAAAGGTACACATGGCAAATTGATGACTATAGTTGAGATAACAGTCTTTGTAAAATATTATACCTGATAGCATGTAAGCATGTAGAGGTATATGCTTTGCCTGATACAACTAACATCTCCTCTATGAGAGACCTTGTGTGTTAGTTTTAGGTTGCCATGGAAGAATGTTTGGTCACAACACTATGAGAGTGTTGACCTCATTTTGTATTGTATTCCTTACCTTTAATCTTTGCTTCAGATAAATTATAAGTGATAGCTCTAAAGGAGCTACTAGGATGATTGTTCATGCTATTGCTTTATATTATCAAAGGGATATTACTCTTGCTTTTTGTTTTGTTGACCTTGCTCCAGGTCACATGTAATAACCCTAAGGAAGCTATAGTGAAGGTTGCAGAAGGCAACGTGATAAAGAAGAGACCATAGATGAAGCAATCATCATTGGAAGAGAAGAAGGTAGCTTGCATAAGCTAAAGGGTCACTCAGAAGCTTCCATGACCCACGCCATTGAAGAATCTTGGCATAGAAGATTAGCTCACTTCAACTACAAGGTGCTACCATACATATGCAAAGCAGTCACAGGTTTACCAGAACTCAAAGGTGACCATAAAGGTGTATGCAATGGATGTGCACAAGGTAAGAATATCAAGAACCCTTTTTCCGAAGCAAGACAACAAGACAGAAGGAGTCTTAGAGCTCATTCATTCAGATGTGTGTGGCCTAATGCCATCATCCTCCATTAGTGGGTATGCATACTATGTATCATTCATTGATGATTATTCTCGTAAGACTTGAATATATTTGAAGTGTTCAACAAGGTCAAGAAATTCAAGCCTTGATAGAGAATATTTTTGAAAGGAAGATTAAGATACTCAAGTCAGATAATGGAGGAGAATATACCCCAAAATAATTTGTGAACTTCTGCAAAGATGTGGGAATCAAGAAGGAACTCACTACTCCCTATAATCCACAACAGAATGGTGTAGCTGAACAGAAGATTAGAATCATGCTGGAAGCTGTGAAGATCAAGATCTTCCTATGTGCTTATGGGCAGAAGCAGCAATGGCAGTTGTTTATGTGCAGAACCGATTATCCCATAGCACACTTGGGCTCAAGACACCAGAAAAGATGTTCACCGGAAAGAAGCCAGAGGTAAGCCATATTTGGTTGTCCAGTGTTTATTCATATACCTAAAGAAAAGAGAAGCAAGTTGGACCCTTCAAGAAAAAAGGTAATATTTGTGGGATACTATAAGGTCTCCAAGACCTTCAGAATCTATATATCGGGTCAACATCACATTGAGATCAGTAGGGATGTAACCTTTGATGAAGATGCAACACTTAAGAAATCTAAAATATGTCATCTTGAAGAAGTATGTGAAGAGGAACCCGTAATCCCCATGAGGGAGGTTCCCAAAGCTGCAGAACCTGATGAGGAACTACTAGAAGACCATGACATAGTAGAAGTGCAAGAACCTCCTCAGATGACGATCCTCCATAAAAGAAAGCCAGCTTGGGCTAGAGAGCTTATTCAAGAGGGAGAGAAGTATGATGTTCCCCAAGGAACTACGAGACAGGTGAAAAGACCAAAGCCATTCTCCAATTATACGGCTTTGATGTGTGACCTCCTAGAAAAGGAGCCTACCTGCTTTGAAGAAGCCATTTAGAGGAAAGAATGGGCAGATGCCATCACAAAGGAATACCAATCCATAATGAAGAACAAAGTATGGGAAATAGTTCCCAGACCGAAAGAATAAAGATGGGGTATCCTACAAATGGCTCTTCAAAATAAAACATGCTGCTAATGGAAGTATTGAGAAGTATAAAACAAGATTGGTCGCTCGTGGCTTTTCCCAGAAGGAAGGCATTGACTATGAAGAGACATTTGCTCCTGTAGCCAGATACACTTCAATCAGGACCATCATAACTCTTGCAACTAAGATGAAGTGGAAGTTGCACCAGATGGACGTGAAGACAACTTTCCTAAATGGTGTCATCGAAGAGGAAGTGTATATAGAGCAACCTCAAGGATTTGAGGTAGAAGACAGGAAGTCTCATGTCTGCGGATTGAAGAAAGCCTTATACGGATTGAAGCAAGCTCCTAGAGCTTGGTATGGCCGTATAGACAGTTTCTTGACAAGCTTAGGCTTTACCAAGAGTAAAGCAGACTCAAATCTCTACTTCAAAATTATGGATAATGAACCAGTAATCTTACTACTGTATTTGGATGACTTATTCTTAACTGGAGAAGAAAAGCTCATCGCTGAATGTAAAAAGAGACTTGCCGCAGAATTTGAAATGAACGACCTTGGCCTAATGCATTACTTCTTAGGCCTTGAGGTATGGCAAAGTCCAGAAAGGATCTTCCTTAACTAAGGGAAGTACACGGTCGAGATCTTAAAGAGATTCGACATGCTGGAATGCAAACCCATGAATACACCCATGGAAGCAAAGTTGAAGTTGTTGGTCGATACTTCGTCAGACTTGATAAATGCCACATTGTACAGACAGATTATTGGATCACTGATATACCCGACGAACACCAGACCAGACATTTGTTTTTCCGTGAACACCTTGAGTCAGTTTCTGGTAGAACCCAGACATGTTTACCTAGTGGTTGCAAAACATGTGATGAGGTACCTTAAAGGTACATTAGATTGTGGTCTCAGTTATGACAGAGATCATAATTTCACATTGAGTGGATACACTGATTCAGATTGGGAAAGAAGCGTTGTTGACAGAAAAATCACTTCCGGATGTTGTTTCAGTTTGGGATCAGCCATGATCTCGTGGCAGAGTAGGAAGCAATCCAGTATTGCTCTCAGCACAGCGGAAGCAGAGTACATTGTCGCATGTTCTGCTAGCTGCGAAGCTATATGGCTTTGAAAGTTGCTGACTGACCTATTTGATTTGGAGATGAGAGCAACCATGATTCTATGTGACAACCAGAGCTGCATAAAGATGACAGAGAATCATGTATTCCATGACAGGTTGAAGCACATAGAGATCCGTTATCATTACATCCGCGATATGGTACAGAGAGGAGCCTTGAAGCTCCAGTACATTAGCACAGATGAACAGGTTGTTGACATGTTGACCAAACCTCTATCTCGTGTAAAGTTTGAACACTTTCGAGATAAGCTTAGTATAGTCCGAAAGGACCCTCCCTGAAAGGGGGAATAGATGATTCCTTGCTTCTGACCTCGCTGTTAGATGTAAAGAAAGATGAGTCATTGCTTCTAACCTCGTTGTTAAACGTAAAGCAAGACGATCTGTGTATTCCTTGCTTCTAACCTCGTTGTTAGACGTAAAGCAAGATGAGTCATTGCTTCTAACCTCGTTGTTACACATAAAGCAAGACGATGTGTGTGTTCCTTCCTTCTGACCTCGTTGTTAGACGTAAAGCAAGATGAGTCATTGCTTCTGACCTCGCCGTTAGACGTAAAGCAAGACAATGTGTGTGTTCCTTGCTTCTGACCTAGTTGTTAGACGTAAAGCAAGATGATTACTTGCTTCTGACCTCGTTGTTAGACGTAAAGCAAGATGATCATGTGTTCCTTGCTTTTGACCTAGTTGTTAGACGTAAAGCAAGATGATTCCTTGCTTCTGACCTCGTTATTAGACGTAAAGAAAGATGATGATGTGTTCCTTGCTTCTGACCCAGTTGTTAGACGTAAAGCAAGATGATTCCTTGCCTCTGATCTAGTTGTTAGACGTAAATCAAGATGTGACTGACACTGAGCTACCAACTTATCAGCTGTGACATTGATTCAGTGTAGTACTGTGATGTGCCAGCCTAGTGCTATGATGAGGTATCATTTTTACTGATACATATTGATGCAGATGATGATGGCATTCCTTTGTGAATGATGATGCTGCCGATGAAGAAAACTTTCGATGATTTATAAATACGCTAGCCAAGTTGATATTGATGATGTTGTCCTCCTACCTGATGTTGTTGATGATGTTGTCCTCTCTCTCTCGCATGATGCTGCTGAAGAATACCCTTCTTGTTAAGGGGGAGTGTTGAAATAATGTAACTGCAAAGAGTATTCTTATTATTATTGATATTTTATTTATAGGATCAATCCCCATTGTGGATTGATCATGTCGGATATTGTAATAGGACCAAATCCCCTTTTTCGGATTGGTCAACAAACAATTATAATAGGCAGAATAAGAAGTCGGGCCCAACAGTTAATAAGATGACCCAGAAATATAATAAAGGTGGGTTTACCCACCCAGATGAAGAAGTCGGCCCTGCCAGTGAAGATACACTTCACACGTGCCAGAACTTGTATAAATAAAGGAGGCTAGCGCCTCATTTGAAAACAACTCACTTGCTCAGTTTAAGAGACAAGTTCTGATCTGTTACCGACAAAGGAGAGAGAGAGTGGCACATATCTTGGGAGAGGACTTTTTGTTTTAACATAAGATCTATTGGCATTGTATTGGCTATTTATATTAAGGAAGTTTTGCTGGGTTTTCTTCCCCTAGAGGGTTTCCCAGGATAAATGTTGTGTCTCTTGTGAATGTGTATTTCTGAGTGATCTTGTTCTTATGTTGCTATTATCTATTGAAATGCAAAGAACTATAATAATGGCATAAACATTAACATGTTTCTCGTATGTGTATGTTATTTTTCTCAGTTTATCATCTAAATGTTATGCCTTAGTACTTGATTGAAAGATATGATTCAAAGTTCATTTTATATGCTCTAAGTTGTAACAGTTAAATACTCCATCTTTTTTTTTCTAAAGTTGCATTAGAATTCATCTATCATCTAAATGTTATTCCTCGGTGTTTGATTGAAAGATTTGTTGGTTGTGGAGCCTGATTATCTTCCTGATTCAGAGGTCTTTTACTTTCAGCCATGTTTATACCCCATGAAGTATTTACACCCCAGAAGTATGTACACTCTTCCACGCAGGGGAGTGTAGAGGGGGGGTATCCCCTCTGCAGGGTTCGGGGGGGCTATCCCCCTGGCTGGGGGGTATGGGGGCAAGCGGGTCCCCAGCGGGGGTTCAGGGGCAGCGTCCCCCGATGGGGGTTCGGGGGCGAAGTCCCCGGAGGAAAAAATGTCTTGTAAATGTATATTGTAATTTCATTGTAAATCTGGATCGTTCATTATAAGGTCGCAGATCTAACGATAGAGATTATGTTAGGGTTTTTTGGCCTAGAAGGCAACCCTCTTTTATGAGGGAAATGTATTGCGGCGATGGTTGATAGAGAATATTGTATTCTGAGATAGGAGACTGTGAGAGGAAGAAGAGGAAGTTACAGCGGGTTTGTTGTAGGTTGTATCCCTTCATATGCTGGATAATAATAAAGGAAGGACCTGGCAATTTCTCTGGTGGACGTAGCCCACATTGAGTGAACCACGTAAATCTGTGTCTCTATTGTATTGTGTATCTTGTGTGTTGTGTTTCCGCATTTGTTTTATTTTATTGCTCCACGATCCTGGTTTTTCTAACAAGATTTAATGAGAAAAAAAAACTATTTGTGCTTGTATTATTTTGAAACTTTTTTTAAAAGGATCAATACATAAATACAGAGTTTTGGGTTGGCAAAGATTCATGTGCCATTATATTTAGATGTATGTTTCTCATATGTGTATGTTATTTTTCTCATTTTATCATCTAAATGTTATTCCTCAGTATTTGATTGAAAGATATGATTCAGAATTCATTTTATATGCTCTAAGTTGTAAGAGTTAAATATTCCACCTTTTTTTTTTCTAAAGTTGCATTAAAATTCATCTATCATCTAAATGTTATTCCTCGGTATTTGATTGAAAAGTTTATCTCTTCTTGATTTAAGAATAACACATATACTGCAAATCCCCATCCTTGACTTCAGAATTCATTTTATATGCTCTAAGTTGTAACGGAGATTTTTTTTTCTAAAGTTGCATTAGAATTCATCATATGCTCTAAGTTGTAACAATTAAATACTCCACTTTTTCTTTTCTAAAGTTGTATTAGAATTAATCTATCATCTAAATGTTATTCCTCAGTAATTGATTGAAAATTTTCACCTCCAATTGTTATGTGTCTACTAAGCGCCAGTGAGAATGTCCAAGAGGTGAAAACACCCAATTGGAGCATCTTTCAACAAGCAGCACAGACTTTGTATTATATAAGAGAATTGTGGAAGTAAATTCAACAAGAACAAACTCTTCACATATGGCAGCTGAATATGCTTTGACATGGGCTAACTGTGTGATTTCGCTGTGACCAGGAGACTTGCTGTGAAATCTCTGATTCAGAAGTTTCGCAGCAAATCTGGTAAAGTTGTTGCAAAATCCCTATTCAGTGTGTTGCTAAAGAAGTTGTTGAAGCTCAATCTCCTCCAGAAGAAGATAACAGCCCTCAAACCTTCTTCTTGATAATCAAAACTATGTTGTGGATGCCTCTAGACCTGATATCCTCCATTCTTCATGTTCAAATCTTTTGAATCTTTTCTCCATATACCTTGTCTTCTTCGAATGGATTTTACAGGAAAATATGCTATATTTGATGATAATATTGGGCTTCTCAAGGATCTCCAGAATGCCTGCTCAAAATATAAGAACTTTAGATCCATTCACATAGCAGAAAACCAATCTTAAAATCTCCAAGAAGGAAATTTATACGAAGTAGACCAATAGCCTTGCACTTTTTAGAACATTGTGTTCTCCATTATAATCATATCTCACTGGAAAATAATGTAAAATCTATCACCGCCAATCTAAGATTCAATTCTTCATTTGACAAGCCAATGCCATCAAGAAAAATAGTAGAGAAACATGCAAACACACAAAATACAACATGCATTTCAATGATCAAAACTGCACAATCGGCCTGAGAGGTATTGTAATCATGTTCTTGATAAATATGACAAAAGACGATTGAGATTATGACTTTCGACACTTGTGTGTTCTTGTGGCATTTACTTCCACAATTCTCTTATATTATATAAATTATGCTTTGCTGGTTGAAAGCTGCTCCAGCTGGGTGTTTTCACCTCTTGGACATTCTCACTGGCACTTATAGATGCGTGCTAGAATTCAGCAGTGAATTCAACACCTAAGTGCTTCACATTGAAGCTTTGTTAGCACCTTGACACATCGATATCTTACACTTGGTCTTCGGGCGATCACAAAAAGAGCTCGTCTTCTTTATTCAGTTTTTGACTTAAGATTTCATTCTCCGCTTGCTTCATTGGATTTAACAAATAACTGAGATACAATTACTTTCCAGGATGACAGTAATAACACTCTTCTCATACCCATGAATCTGAATACAGTAAAGAAAATCACCATGACTGGCAAGTGTGTTCACCATGCTTTGAATCTTGCCTATTATCCATTTGGTAGATGGGAAATCTCGTGGGTTCCATCCTCAACACTCGAGCTGGCCTCTGTAACGAAATTAATACTCACGGGACTAAAATTGAACTTGCCATCAACCTTAAACATATAAACCATAATTGGCTGGAGACCGATCAGAATGCACACATCGTGTTCTGGATGCTAACTTTTTGTAGACTTGAAAAGAGACAACGTTACAGGACCAACTGGAAATGCAAGCTGAAACCCATACTCTATCTATGAAGTCATAGAGCGAACCATGTGACACTTGGTAAACAATAATTTCATGAGTAAGCTTTGACCTTAACACCCGGGTATTTTAATTGGCACCTGGAACCTTCAACTTTGGCAGTTAACAAACAGAACTTGTCGTTGTAATTTAATACTTTCTTGTTGGATTTCTTGTTATTTGAATAGATGGATTCGGTGATCCTTAACTGGCACTCAGCGTTTGAAAATACACCCTAGCTTTGACACCTGCGCATTCTTCTACTGATGATGCCCCTGCTGCTTGAATACTCGACTTGACACTCTGTGTTGGAATCGACGTTCTACTTTTCTATTTAATGCTATGGGAATAATCCCACATGCACTACGGATATTATATCGCAACGATTCATATATACACATTCTCCCATAAATTTTTGACTCGTAGGGTACCACGTTTTGGCCCCTTGTGGGCTCCTCTCTTGGCATGGCGCTTGATCTTTGGGCGCTTGTGTGTCGAGTGCTTTGGTATGTTGTGTTGTGTTATGTAGTTGATATGGTTCGAGTGGGGGAGGAATAGACTCTTGTGCATTGTACTTGGTTTTTTCTATTTTTTTTAATAGGTAACCCAATTATCCAACCCAGAGAAGACTCTCTCTTAGAGCTCAGTCATTGAGAACACTGGTTATATCGAGCATAATGGCTAGATCTTTAGTGGATAAGGCAAGACTTTAAAAATATAGTTAATATGGTTCGAGTGGGAGAGGAATAGACTCTTGTGCATTGTACTTGGTTTCCTTTAATTAAATAGAAGATGATTAATACATAAGTACAAATTTTTTCCAAATATTTTTTATAAAAATTTAATAAAACTATATGTTCAATTTTTTTATTTTTTTAATTTAAAATATAGATAACTTGGTAATCCAATCGAGAAAAGGCTCTCTCTTATAATTCATTCACTGAGAAGATTGGTTATATCGAGCACAATGGCTAGATCTTCAATGGATAAGGTAGGACTTTTAAAATGTAGTTGATATGGTTCGAGTGGGGGAGGAATAGACTCTTGTGCATTTTACTTTGTTTCCTGGAATTAAATAGAAGATAATTAATATAGAAGTACAAAATTTTCATCATCAAAGATTCATGTGATAGTGTCTTCAAGTCTATGTTTTTCTCTTATGTATATGTTCTCTTTTCTCATGTTATCATTTTAATGTTATTCTTCATTATTTGATTGAAAGATATAGTTCAGAATTCATGTTATATGCTATGAATTGTGATAGTTGAATACTTCATCTTTGTTCTTATAAAAGTTACATTGGAATTCATTTGGAGTTAGATGCTCTGATGTAATGGATTGTTTTATTTAATCCTCCACCATACCATACTAGAATGAAAATTTGTGACTGAAAAGACACTACCTATCTTGCCTTTATTACCTGATTATTCATTCATAAGTTATTGATCAACTTTACTTAAGTTTTTAATATTAGACTCCATGCCCAATGGTCCTTCCCTCAACCATATCAACTACATTTTTAAAGTCTTACCTTATCCACTGAAGATCTAGCCAATTTGCTTGATATAACCAACGTTCTCAGTGACTGAGTTGTAAGAGAGAGCCTTCTCTAGGCTGGAAGGGCCAACTTCCAATCTACAATTTGGTTTGTGGCTACCTCTGGTTTTTCCTTCCACAGCCAAGGAAAATTATAGACTGATAACAGGTAATTCTCCCAGGGGGCACAAAAGTGTTGATATAGGTATGTTTAAAGATCCATATCTTATGGGGATATTCCCCCTTCCTGCACCCGAAACAAACTGTATCACTCCTATCAACATGATTTGTTCATCTACCAATGAATCCATAGGGTCTGTTGATCCTTGGGTGGTACCTCATCCTGAGGATGTCAACTCATATGGAGCATCCATCCCACTCAACACAATCGATATTGTCGGTCCAGAAATCTCGTTAGCATCCATTTGATAATGGTCAATAACTCCATCCTCATGTGGAGTGTGATCAACTTTCTCTACTTGTACGGGTTGTGTTGGTCTCCAATTTTGATCATGTTTTTGCCTATACTATATCACAGAGACCTCCATCTCTATACCTAGTACCACCCCTTTTTGCCTTGTTTTGACATAATTGACATCCCCCTACCATTCAATGGGGCTACTTAAGGTATCTTTATGTTTCAAGCTATTTTTATGCATTTTGATGCTTTAAATTGATATTGAAACTAATGTCGCTTGGATTAGGTACCACTTCTATTTTTGGAACAGGATTGCCAGTACTAGGTACCAGCTCGCACCCTGCGGAGACACCAACAAAGCTGCTACAGATTCGCGCGTTATGGACAGAGGGGGAGACAGTGAGGTTCACATGACAGATGGAATCATCGCTCATATGATGATGAAGGCACAATGATAAAACTAAGTCGTTACTATTTCATGGTTCACACTTCGTGACACTACGTGTCACGAAGATGTGAAGAACGTTTTAAACTTGATTTCAAGCTATTTTCGGATCGGGGATCCGTTGGAATTACTGTATTGTTGTTTCAGACTGTTATAGAGGAATATCTCGATATATAACCAGAGGATCACTCCTAATAAACGGTTGGATTATGTTATGTTATGAAACACATTTCTGAATACAAACTGTTGTGCGTTATGTTATTGCCCTGGTATACGATTTGAGTATTTTCTTCTGAGTTAATGGAGCGTGAAGTATATACAATGTTGGCGTAGCATGATTGAGTAGTTCTGGTTGTTTCTTCCAGCGTTTGCACCTTTTGGTTGGGCCCGCCAAACAGGTTCAAATCGCTGCGTGACTCTGTCTTAGATTTAGTTCATTTCAGAGTTTTGGAATTTGCATACAGGATAGCTTAAAGTTTAAAGATTAACTGGTTCAGAGTTGTGTTTAATTGTTCTTCAATAGAATCGTTTCCCGCATACTGATATCTTTTACGTTGATGAGTATTGGACGCATGACTGATACCTGTAGGGTTTGGAACATGAACTATGTTTGATTAGTCTCTAGTTTTCAATTCGAATATAACTTAGAATTGGAATGAACTTTGCTTTGTCAGATAGTTAGTTACCCTGCTTAGTTAGGATAGTTAGACTGCAGTTAAAGTAGAGGAAGCTTCCGGTACCAGTAGGGTAAGTAGGATATTTCTCTGTTTTCCTGTAGCCAGATTTAGATTCATTTGTAATGTTCAGATTAAATGCATTTTAGGAAATACTTTTTTCTGTCGTGGCTTGAATAGAAATGGTGATGATAGATGATTAAAAGTAGCGGTGGAATAATCTTGTGAAATCACACTTCTGAATGGAAATAGAAGCTCCAACATTTAAGCATAGGACTGTTTTCTGTTGATGACTTAGATAGGAAATGCTAAGTTTCAAGATAGTCATTAAGATTCAAGTTCTCAGAGTGAGTTTGTGTTTTCTTTTAAAGATAGCATTCAGATAGAGATTAGAGCCTTA
>ML790689.1:0-29724 GCA_009831015.1 Picea engelmannii | reverse complement strand
GAAATCGTGTATTACTGTATCTCTGTGTTTATGGTTGCATCTCTGATATATTTCTGTTATATTACTGGATATACGCGATACCTCTGTGCATTTCTTTATTATATCTCTGCTCTCATTTCGTGCCGAAAATAATCCGGATCAGAGGCACTTTAGATAATGTTTAATATATCTTTCTTGGATGTGAATTCCTACGTGGTCCACCTAGATTCCACTTACATCACTTGCAATTCCTGAACCGATAGCCACCTGGATATCCCCCCTCTCACTCTCCATGCGCATTAATTCTGGGAACTGCTCGAGGCCCCAAGCACTAACTATGCCAGCCATTTCTATCATTCTTTAGTTGCGACGAGGTACTATGGCATTGGGTTTGGCTCTGTAGATAGTGTCGGCATTGATTGCCTAGAGCTCTCTCCTTTTCCACTCAAGGAACCCCACTTCCGGCTCATTTATTTCATTCCTTTGCTCACACTTTAGCTCAATGCATCTTCTCTTGAATCTCAATGCTCCTCTAGAAGATCCTCTCTTTCATTCTCTGTCGGTATGACCCTATTCCCTATTCAGTCCTGCAACAACAACCATAAGCTCAGCAAGGTGTAATGGCCCTATCCTAAGATTCTCCACAGGGTGCACCTGGTTCTTGCAATGCCCAAATGCATGCATGCTACCCCCCTCCTAGGGAGGGGTGGTCGTGGAGGTAGAGAAATTGGCACCCATTCTCACTCTGTCTTAGTCAGTTGGGAAGGCTATGAACGTTCGGTCATGCGCTCCATTCGGAACATGCTGGAATACTGGGAGGAGGAAATGACCAACTACCATCCTGCAACCCAGCGCACCCAGAGACACCGATGAAGCTACTGGACTGTAAAAAATTTGTTGGCTCACTCCCTTCTTAGTATTTCTGGTGTTTTCATTTAAAGTCCCTCTGACTCACCTCATTCTCTTAGAACCCACTCTCCATCCTCGTATGGCCAAAACAACAACCTGGCACCTTTGGATCTCAACTGTAGGTAGACAATAGAGGCTCAACCAGTCAAGCAGGTTGCACAAGCAAGCAAAGCCTAGAATTCCCCCCCCCTTGCAGAAATTCCATCATAGTGATTTTCCTCCCCCATACTCCTTCACCAAATGTATGGGACTTCCCACCAAGGAAGAAATCCCCCCTAGAAGTCTCCCTCCTTAATTCTCTTTCTCTTGTTTTTTTTCAGGTTTATTACATTTTGTTTAGTTCTAGTTTTTTCTTATGACGGGTCAAACAATGCTAAGACATGTAATTTCTTTTGAGATCATGGTTTCCCTCTATGGGCAGACATGTGTTTCCAAGTTTTAATTGCATGGTTTCCCAGTAAGGGCAGACTCAGTCCTTAGAACTTTAAGTCTTTCTCTCTGGATGTCTCTTTCTTAATCCACCCCAGATCTCTTGATTGTACTATTATTTTATTTTTAATGGAATAGCTAAGGAATTTAAAAATATATAAATTTAATATATGTTAATTTTTTTATTAAATTATTTCTTCTTATCTGTGTTTTTTAATTCATCCATGAATACAAATAACAATAGTATTGGAAAGTATTGTCATTGCATGTGTGTCACATATTCTATATTTAATATGTTTTCTCTAATATTACCTCCCACCCCCACCCTCATATATGATGTAAAGCCCAACTGAGGCTTCAAAGTTAAAAAGTAAATTTGTAATCTAAATTACTTTTCTCCTTCTGAACATGACAAATAATTTAGATTTATGTTTGCATTACAACAAATCTATCTAATTTATGATGAAGTTCTAGAAAAATTAATCAGTTAAATATCAAATTCTCAATTTATACAGTCCAAAATAGTCACAAAACAGGTTACACAACATATTACACAATTTCAATACATAGATACATATCATAACTTTCATTCAGAACAAAATTAATACTGGAAAAATACCTCTTGAAGAAGAAGTTTGTCCCTTTCTTTTCTGTTGTTGCTAACTACTTGAAACTTCCCGAAAACTAAATCTTTTCCTCCCATCCAACTAGGAACAAAGCCTCTCCGGGTCCCTAGTTCCAGGATTTCATAAGGATTCCTGGCCCCTGAACCCAAAACTCCCAACAACAGGTGCCCCCTATCTCAGTCCACCAAACTCCAACAAGTTCCTCAAGAAAAAACTAGTAGTACCATCCTCCAACAAGCTACTCCAGCCCCAAACCAGCTATACAGTCCTCTCCTATGAAAAATGATGCTCTCCCAAAACAAAAGTCCATTCTCGAGTGTTTTTCCCTTCTCTTATCCTCCTTTCCCCCTCTCTCATTCGTCGCCTTCTCCCTTCATTGAGTCTCACCCACCTTATCTCTCCATTAAGTGTCATCTACCTTATCCCCTTTATCATTAATAGTTCCATCATCTGATACATTAAGTCTCCATTTAATAAATTAATAATTTATTAAACTCAAATTCATTAACCAAATATTTAATCATGAAATTAATAATTAAACTAATATACATTAAAAAATTATTTAAATCATGACAATTGATTAATTACTTAGGGTTGTTACATATGAGGGCCCACGCGGGGGGCTAGGGCAATGCCCGACATAGTCCCCATATCCCTCCAACCAGCAGACAGTCAGTGGAATTATGAAAATTAACTCTATTTCCAAATTTTACGATGTAATTTAAGTTTATGGAATTAATTTTAAAAAATAAGCAATTAATCTTCTTATTTTAAATTAATTTTAAAATGTTGATGATGATATTGATTGTTACCTTTGATTTGAAATCAACTTTCATCTATCGGATTAAAAAAAAATGATAAGGAATCCATTCATTTACTTTAAAATTTTATTTTATGCTCAAAAAAACAAGAGAAGCTTCATAAATCTCTATAATTTTGATAAGTCGATAGGTTAGGAAGGTTGGTAGTGTTACATATATTTTAAAATTGAGATTTAATGTGGGCATAAGTAGACATTCTAACAAGAAGTTCTTTTCTTCCTCCACCTTCTTAGTATCATAAAGATGACAAATTGTTTCACCCCATAGTTTTTAGGGATTGTCCAATGCCCTCTTTCACTATGAAACTTGGGAGATTTGATGCTTATTTAGAAATCTCAATTTTATTTAAGCTAGTTACAACAAAAATATACTTTTCATATTCTATATTGGGCTTAATGACCTCTTTATAGTATCTTAATTTACTATTATCCTTTGTTTCTTTATGACACCACAATTTTCCTTAAATTTAGATGGAATGGTATTTTTAATGGTATCAATATTCTTCAAATTGACCTCCTCCTTCACCATTACATTGGGTTCAAAATTTGATGTTCATTCAATGTAATGTTTGTTAAACGTTGAATAGGAATTTACCTCTCATCCAATAAACATCGAGAACCTAGTGTCAAATTCACATCGATACAATGTCAAAAATGCGATAAGAGGGAAGTACAATTCGAAAATACCTTTTCCAAATATATGTCACTTTTTTGGTGCAACAACGTCCTCTAATTGACGTGTAATTGAGTTCTTCAAACCTAGGCCACAAATAATTAAAAATAAATTTTCCAATTATCGTCACTTAAGCAACTCTAAACTGATGTGTATGTTATTGTATCGGCATCAATTCGATGTTAAATGTTCCACATAAGAGATGTGGACATAACGCTTTTTTCTTTAGTTTCTCTCATTTGACGTTGAATACATCACATAAGTGACATAAGGATTTTTAAAAAATAAATAAATTCTATCATGGTGTGGTAGATTTTTCATTCTATCATGTGCCTTGTCTCTTGCATGTGTGTTACACATTATTTTGGTCACCCTGAGGATGATTACATAAACGTGTGTTCAGGTTCCCAATATAACCTTTTGCCTGAGAAAAGCAACCTCTTTCAAGAAATTTGAAAGATGCATTTTTGAAAGGCCATCGTGAGCAACTCCCTCTACACAGTGCAGAAATCCATAATTTTTGCATGCTATATTGTAGCTAGTCCGCGGGATTTCTGCAAGCTAATATATAGGTAGGTCGTGACAGTGCTTTAAAACTAAAAGAGGAAAGAAGTTCTAGCAGCTTCTAGAAGTAGAATCTTCTGGAAATATGAAGTGGCGTCTGTGTGGTTACGATCCTACTAACTTCTCTGATTTGATGGGATCATCCTCATCTCTTTAACCACTTTAGCTTCTCTTATATAATGATAGGATTCTCATGGAAAAGGTTAGGGGTACAAGCATAAAGAATCATAGAGATTGAGGAAAGAATAGGTTGAAGACTGTGTGAAGAATCCTATTTCAAATGATACTTGAGGTCTTCATTCATCCATCAAGCTTTTGAGAGAAATCTTCATGCAAATATCGGAGCAAATGCATGTTTGTGTCAGAATGAAGGGCCACTGAAAGGAAACTTGCGACATCAAGTCAATTTGGTTGTATCTTCTACCTTTCATTAATATAATACGGTGGCATGTCTCTTTCCCATAAAATGATTGATATTTTATTACATGACTCTTTGATCACATGTTTAGGTTATCATTGAATTTCATTATTGCTTCTTTCATGTTGGTTGATTTGTGTTATTATAGATCTGATCTCACAGGAGCATTAGATCAAAGCAGGATCAACAAAGACATAAGGAAGTGATTCATAAGGTATGTTATCTATTCCTCTGGTAATTAAATTCAATGATCATAATCTAGGGAAAGTGTATTGTTCTGTCTTGTTTTGTTCTAGATCCAGGTGGATCTAGGGGGATTAGTTCATGTCTGAATCTATCGATTTACCCATTAACAATGTGTACTCTAATAGCTAGAAATTTTAGTATTGTGTCTAATGCTAGCCTAAATATGCATTCTGCAATTGAGTGATTACAAGTTGTACACTCATAATCAAGCTTCCAAGGAATAATGCATGTATAGTGGTAGGTGTTTATTTCTTTTTCCTTTATATTTTCTTTCAAGCATGCTAGTTGTAACTATATATGTAGTTGGTTGACAATGTCTTTCAACACTAATAAGTTTTACTAGAGTTGAAATCCACGCTCATTCCAATCACTTTTAAATACATTAATATTATATTTAAAAAATTAGTGTAACTATTCTCTCTCTTTTATTTACTAAAGATAAAAAAAATCATGTCATTATCATGGACATTGTTGCTAACCTCGTGGTCATTTTTCCCCTCTATAAGAATCAAATAAAATATTATTAAAGTGAATAATCACTACAATGCAATCAATATTGTTAGCATATTTCATTGATCATGTTTTGGTATAAGAAAAAAAATCAAATCTAAATTCAAAAAATTCATTATATTGTCTGAAGATGTTTGGACACAATGGAGAAGCATGTAGTGAAGATGAATTCAATCTCTTAATATGAGTAGGTAAGATATCCATCCAATAAGACTTGGACATGATAAGGAATGTATGATCTATTCATTATAGAACTTTTTCTAGAATTGGTATTGATGAGGAAAGCTAGCATTATGGTGATGAGGAATAATAAAATGGATCTAATTCCCTCTCTTTCCATGAATTACAATTTTTTATCATATTTTGAAGTAGTGACTAGTTAAATAAATTGAATTTCAAAAGGAATTGACTAGAAAGGATTATGCACATTGAAAACTATGGCTTATAAATAAATAAAATATTTCAAACAAATTGAAGCAACATCTCTAAGGATTCACCATTACATAAAAGTGCATGCCAAATAATTCAAGTAAAGAACAAAAACAACAAGTTTAGGAATTATACACGACCTTAATTTGGCTATAAAATAAAGAAAACCCCATACGTCTATTCTTCTAATCACATAAGCTATCTAAGAGACAAAGAAATTTAAATGACTCACAATTGTATTTTGATTCATGCCCAATGGCATGATCCTCTTCATCCACCAAAATGCACCTACATAGAGTTATATTTTCATCATTCTAGAAGATTGGTGTTATGTGTAGTCCCAAAAATACAAAGGATAAAACTTCAACCAGATTTCAAGAAATCTTGTTTGCTCAAGGCATCAAGAGCTTCAAAAGTAGGAAAACTGTCCTATTTGTTAAAAATATTGATAGGAATACAGAAAAGAAAATCAAAATAGTAACAAGACTAAGTCTTCCTTAGATAACACATAGGGACTAATTAAGCATGTTTATTACAAAAGCATTCAAAGTTGTAGCATAAAAGAATATATTCAAGTAACAAGTAAAAAAACATATACCAAACTAGCAAAATGTCATGAGAAACAAAAAAAAAATGAATTTTATAAGAGTCCTCCTAAGAGGGGTTGGGAAAATACAAATGATAAATTGTAGTTATTGCACCTAAATTTTCCAAAAATTCTACTTTAAATGCACCATAATATTAATGTTTAATGAACTTTAATTAGAACGAAAAAACGCTATAGACTTTTAGAAGAGAGGAATTCAAATTTAACATGTTGGAATCCACATGAGACTTTTAGAAGGGAGGACGTTTCATCGTTGTTAAGGAGGAAGGATGAAATGTCATTTCTCACAATCTAGGCATTGGAGAGATGATGAGAAGAAGCACATATCCATTATCACAATCTAAGCATGGGGAAATTAGGTTAAAAATATAATAATAAAACCATTATAAACATAGATTGATACATTCTAAAGGTTTAAATGGCCTTGGAATTAAGACTTTTATTTGTATACACAAGTATATGAAGCTTATAAATAAAATATGTTGTACTAAAAATAAAAGTAGCAAAGTGTAAGTTAGGCAATGATGTTTTACAATATAATTAATAATGAAATGTGTTTAGTTTCCTTCTTAACAACGAGCCACTTATTGACATAAAAAATGTTCTTGATCAACAATGTTTTCAGTGAGAATGTGAACAAGCTTATACTTGAGTTTTTGTATGATATCCTTATATAATCTAAATCAAAAGAAGACGAGGAGCAATATTATTTAGCCATTAAATTTCAAGACATATTAGAATCCCAACAAGGAAAAGAGTCACAAGAATATTCACATATTTGTCATCATGGAGAAGAAAACCATATTCTTGGTCATGATAAGGTACTACTTGAGCCAGACCTACAAAATCTAGGGAAAACAATATTAGAAACACATATAAACACAACTAAAATTGTTTATATGTCCTATTGCATTAAAATCTATATTTATGTCTATTTTTGCTTTTGTTTAGAATAAATGTGCCAGACATTATAAGGCTGCAATATTACCAGAAGCAGGGACAATATAAGTCGGCATATAAGATTTTCCAAAATACCCATTAGAGGATTCTTGTATAGTTTTATCCAACCTGCAATAGAAGCCACAAATATTGACTACCATCTGATTTGATATGTATATGATAAAAAAATAAGAAAATATAAGAACTCAATGGAACCCTATTTATAAACTGTTTAAGGGTTGAGCTCATTAATTGGCGAATGATGTGGCAGTTATGTTACTACCTTGAGCTTCTCTTCGCTTTGAGAATTATTTATTCACTCCTAATGAGACCAACCAAAAGAACGTGGAATATCATATGGTCCCTCCCCCCATCACATCATTCTCATTTACCCATACCCAAATTAATTAGTAAACAATTCACACACACATCATAGTGGCAAAGAGGAAACAAAAAAACATCATATATAATAGTGTTAATGGTATCATAAAAGAACAAAAGTACAAATTCTATGACATAATGCATCAATCATACAACACATTTTTCTACTACAATATTTCCTTCTAGGATTTTTTTTCTTTTCTAGAAAGTCCACAATTATGATGTTGGTATCTTCTTCTTGATTCCCTTCTTCTCTCAATTCGGGTGGTTGTTGAGAACAAAAAATATTCCTTTGTGCATGTATCCGAGTAGGAAAGACATCTACAATTAAAGAAAAACCTTTATAACTCACCTTGTTCATATCATATGAACATAAAAAATATAATTTCTAAGTCACCTTATTCATAGTACCTAGTGCACTAGTAGACATGGTGGTAGAGTCAACCTCTAGATGATCACCACCAACAACCTTGAAAATAATTTTTTTATCCATAACAACATATTCATGTGTTGAGAATAACATTATAGTTATTTTATAATCCATAAACCCTAAACCTATTTATAATTAACCCTCTAAAATATATTTAACTTATTCACCTCCTCATTGACAGTAGAAGTATTATGTTACTTTCCTTTCTTGATTTTGACCTAGGTTGTATATCCTCATGTTTGGAATAGTTTTAGATCCGCGTTAGTGGGCATAATTCCATATTCAGTTGACTACATATCATAACATAATATTATTCATATATTCAATGTGCTTCCTCCAACCAAAGAAGATAGGAAAATAAGGAAAATAACATTTCCCATTTCCCCCACATGATATAGACTGCTATAAAAATTTGGAAACCTTATTATACTTTTGGTTGATATTATTTGAAGCATATGTGACAATGAAAACTAATGCAACAAAATTTTCTATCGTGGCTCCTTGGATTTTTAGTGATGAATTCAATATGGTATAAAAACATGATGATCAAGATTGTCTACCATTAGAGTGACTTCCCCTTGGGATGGAATGCTTGAAATCTAGGAAAGTATTATATGACTTGAATTTGAAAATTTTCGCAAAATATGTTTCAATCATAGGAACTTTCAAAGGAACACCAGTTGGACATGCACAAGTTTTTCCATGTACTGTTGTGCGACCTCATTCAAAAACATTTGAGGGCATGTGTATGTGTGTTGACTCTAAATTATATAACATCACATTAATGGAAACAATTGATGATAATTTCCTTTTATTAATCAAACTATCATGAAAGTTATACAAGGTAATGTGGGACTTTACCACACCAAATCATAGTAGTCTCATAAAGTACCCTTGGACTACATGTTATGTTCATTAAAAATTATTTTAAGAAAGAATATGATAAGGCATAGTGGTATTTCATCCTTTTCAATTTAAAACCTCTAATATTTGGTCATTTCTTTGTTAGAGAAGTTGACACTATATTTTGTTGGATTTTTAGCATGCCTTTCCATCAATCAATGAAAAATGTAAGTAGTTACTTTATTCCACTCTAACATTTATCAATGATTGATCCGGATTATTTTCGGAATGGAATGAAAGTAGAGATATTACAATGAAATACACATAAATATTTCCAGAAACAGAGAAATACTATACATAATATCTATTAATTAAAGAAATGTACAGAGACTGTAAAAATACAAAGTGCAAAACTCGCTAGAATGGTGAAGATTTATCTCTGAGAAGAGATGTGACGACTATGCTCATTCTCAAGAATATGAGTTCAATGAGGCTTTGAAGACCTTTTTACAATAAACATGAATGTCAAAACCCCATACATCCAAAAACCTAACCCTAGGAGATGAAGCGCCAAAAGTCATGTGGGCCCCATTGCGATAAGTTAGTACATCAACTTCTCGGAGTCATAACTTTTGCATACAAAATCCGTTTTAGGTGTGTGATAGCCCGTTGGAAAGGTATTTTCGAGAAATACACATTATGTTGTCAAACTCTAACGTTTTCAATATTTTGACTATGGAAATCCAAAAAAATGTTTTTAAGGGCCTCAAAACAACCTCGAAAGTACACAAAGATGTATTGAGATGAAAACTGCCAAAATAAGCCAGCTGGACTAGATGGGTGGCCACCTATATCCACCTGGATGTGTGTAGGGATTCAAGACAACCTCAGAAGTGCATAACCCATAATTAGAAAGAAGTGTCCCCATTATAGAGAAACGTGTTGAACTAAAAACTATCAAGATGAGCTAGTTGGAATTTGGAACAAGTGGGTGGCCACCAATATCCACCTGGATCAGTCCTCCCTCCTTAGGAAGAAATGGTATCCATTGTATTGAGTGACGGAGGAAGAGGGGAAAGCGTTTTTTGAATATTAATATTGGTGAGATGCGTTCCTTGTTGGATAAGTTGCGTTGCTTGGTCTATGGAAGTTTGTCACGAACCTATTGCTGGAGGGGTTGAATTTGTTCCACCAACCTATTTTCTCTAGGCTTGATGGGGCATTGTGTAGGAACCATCATAGGTGAAGAAACAATATATTATTTCTCTTCTGTAATATGATTATGTTGGATAGAAGGTGTTGAGGTTGTAGTGGTTGCAGTGGCCTTTTGTGCATCCTTTGAAAAGATTGTGAAGAGGATGAATTTTGCAATATGAGAGATTATCTTGCGACATTGTTTTGGTGGAACAATAGTCAAAACTACCTCTAGTATCCTATAGAGATAACCCCCCAGAGTAATAATGACACTATGGGGTCGAGACTCATAAACAACATGATGTTTCCACATATATGGTTGGTCCAAAACAACATCACAGACATCAAGAGGGGAAACATCACATACTACCTCATCCTTGAAGGGTTGAATGCCATAGGACATGCGGCACTGTTGGCTGACATAGAGATATCATCCCTGGTGAACCCACCCAATGTTGTATGGTTGCGGGTGTGGTGTTGTCGACGATCCCAACTGTTTGATGACCTCAGCTGAGATGAGATTATTCTGGCTTCTGCTATCAACAATGAAATGAAACAATGTCCCCTTCACACACATATGTAAATGGAAGAGGCGCTCCCCCTCTTTAGGATCTGTTGGTTCTTCTGGTTGAATTGTTGTGGGTGCGACAGTAGCAGTGGGGTTTGCGTTTATGATCTGTTTTTTTTCATTATTTATAGATCAGATTATGAACTAGGGTTAGGCTCCTTATCCTTGATCTCGACCACTAATGACTATTTTGAGAAACATTCATCAGTGTTGTGCCAGGGGATTTTGTGGAAGTCGAACCACTTCCTAATGTCATTCTTCATCTTTTCGTTACCCTTATTTTCCTGTGTCTTGGACTAGTTGTCAGGAGGTTGTTGGTTAGGGCCATATTTATCGTTCTTTGGTTATTGCAGATTTGCATACCCAAACTCCCGTTTGTTCTGGTGCCCAAATTTCTGCTCGATTTTGACAACATATTGATAGGAAATTCTCAGTGATGAGATGTTTAGGAAATCCATTTTGGTTTGGATGTACCTATATAGATCCCCACGATATTTCACAACCAGATGTCGCTCGGAGTCTTTGATACCCAAATTGGTACACAAGGTATGGAAAGTATTTGTGAACTCTGACACGTTTTGGCCCTTGTCTTATCGTAATGTGGTCCATCTCATGTACTAGTCTTCATAGTTATCAACAGGGTAATATTGTTCCTTGACCGCATCCACAAAAAAATCCCAAGTGGGTGCAACCCCATATATTCTAAATTCCTCTATGGAACTATTCTCCCAGTAAGTTTCCCACCAATGTTTGAGATGGGGGAGAGCCTTGAGGAGTGCGTAGGTGATATTTTCCCTGTCAGAAAATTTGTGAACAAAGAAATAACCTTCTATCAGATTTAACCATTTTTCTAGGGCATCTGCATCGATCTGACCTTCAAATACAAGAATATCAAAGTTAACTTGTACCTTGAAGGGAGAATTTCTTCCAAAGTGGTCACTTGATGAAGATGTGCATGTTGTTATCAGAAGGCATTGAAGGATGTGGGAAAAATTCTCCATCATTTCATCCCTATGTTACTCGAGAGCTTGCTCAAGCAATAGGTTAATAGAATCTTATGCTCCGTCGTTTTTATTTTCTTCCACCGTGGAGGGTTTCTTGGGCGTGCAAGAGCGATTGTCCTCAAGAGAGACAAGATCAGACCCAACTTGATATACTTGGACCTCATCGAGGACATGCACTGAAAAATGATCAAGAGCATCTTGCTTTGATACCACTGATCCAAATTATTTTCGGAACAAAATAAAATCATAGATATTACAATTAAATACATATAAATTTTGCCAGAAACAGAGAAATACAACAATACATGATTTCTATTCATGAAATAAATGTACAGAGACTGTAAAAATACAAAGTGCTAGACTCGCTAGAATGATGGCGGATTTATCTCTGAGAAGAGATGTGATGGCTACACGCATTCGCAAGAAGATGAGTATAATGAGGCTTTGAAGGAATTTTTACAATAAACATGAATCCCAAAACCCTAGACATCCAAAACCCTAACCCTAGGAGATGAAGTGCCAAAATTCATGTGGGCCTCGTTGGGGTAAGTTAGTACATCAACTTCCTGGGGTTGTAAATTTTACATATGATCTTTGTTTTAAGCGTGTGATAGCCCGCTAGAAAGATATTTTTGAGAAATACACATTATGCCATCAAAATATGACTTTGTCATAAGTTTGATTATGGAAATCCCAAAAAATGTTGTTAAGGGCCTCAAAACGGCCCTGGAAGTACAAAAAGATGTACTAAGATGAAAACTACCAAAATAGGCCAGTTGGACTAAATGAGAGACCACTAATATCCACCCAGATGTTATGTGGGGCTTCAAGATAGCCTCATAATTGTAGAACCCATAATTACAAATAAGTGTCCCCATTACATAGAAACGTGCTCAACTGAAAACTCTCAAGATGAGACAGTTGGAATTTGGAACAGGTGGGTGGCCACCAATATCCACTTGGATCAATCCTCCCCCCTTAAGAAGCAATGGTCTCCATTGCATTGAGTGCCTGGGGAAGAGGGGAAAGCATTTGTTGAATCTCAATCTTATTGAGTTGCGTGCCTTGCTAGAGAAGTTGCACTGCTTGGTTTGTGGAAGGTTGTCATGAACCTGTTGTTGGAGGGGTTGAATATGTTCCACCAACCTATTGTCTCTAGGCTTGACGGGGCATTGCGTAGGCACCACCATAGGTGAAGAAACAATATATTCTTTCTCTTCTACAATATGCTTTTGTTGGATAGAAGGTGATAAGGCTACAGTGGTTGCACTGGCCTTCTGTGCATCCTTTGAACATATTGTAAAGAGGATGAATTTTGTAGTATGAGAGATTACCTTGCGGCATTGTTTTGGTGGAATAGTAGTTGAAACTACCTCTATTATCTTGTAGAGATGACCCCCAGAGTAATAATGACACTACGTGGCCGAGACTCATAAACAACATGACATTTCCACATATATGGTTGGCCCAAAACAATATCACAGACATCAAAAGGGGAAACATCACATACTACCTCATCCTTGAAGGTATGGATGCCATAGGATAGGCGGCGTTGCTGGATGACATGGAGATCTCATCCCTGGTGAAGCCATCCGATGATGTATGGATGTGGGTGTTCTTTTGTTAAAAACTCCAACTGTTTGATTACCTCAACTAAGATGAGGTTCTTTTGGCTTCCTCTATCAACAATGAAATGCAACGAGGTCCCCTTCACCCACATATGTGAATGGAAGAGGCACTCCCCCTCTTTAGGATCTGTTGGTTCTTCTAGTTGAATTGTTGTGATTGTGACAGTAGTAGTGGGGTATGCATCGATGATCTATCTTTTTTAAATCTTTTCTGGAGCAGATTCTGAATCAAGGTTCGGCTCCTTGTCTTTGATCTTGGCCACCAATGACTGTTTTGAGCGACATTCATCGGAATTGTGCTAGGGGATTTTGTGGAAGTCGCACCACTTCCTAGTGTCACTCTTCATCTTTCCCTTACCCTTATTTTCCTATGACTTGGATTGGTTTTCGGGAGGCTATTGGTTAGGGTCATCTTTATCATGCTTTGGTTGTTGCAAATTTGTAGACCCAAACTCCCATTTGTTCTAGTGCCAAAATTTTTGCTCGATTTTGATAGCATATTGATAGGTAGCTCCAAGTGATGAGATGTTTACGAAATCCATTTCACTTTGGATGTACCTATGTAGAGCCCCATGGTATTTCAGAACCAAATGTCGCTCGGAGTGTAGTGTGTTCCATCTCATGTACTGGTATTCATAGTTATCAACATGGTAATATTGTTCCTTGATCTTATCCACAAAAAAATCCCAAATGGGCTCAGCCCCATATATTCCAGATTCCTCTGTGGAAATTTTCTCCCAATAAGTTTCCCACCAATGTTTGACATGGGGGAGAGCCTTGAGGAGTGCGAAGGTGATCTTTTCCCTGTCAAAAAAATTGTGAACAGAGAAATAACCTTCTAGAAGACTTAACCATTTTTCTAGGGCATCCACATCTATCTAACCTTCAAATACGATAATATCAAATTTAAATTGTTCCTTGAAGGGAGAAGTTCCTCCAAAGTGGTCGCTTGATGAAGATGTGTTTGTTTCTATCAGAAGACGTTGAAGGATGTGGAAAAAATTCTCCATCATTTAATCCCTCTGTTGTGCAAGAGATTGCTCAAGAAACATGTTAATAGAATATTTCTCTCGATCGTTTTTATCTTCTTCCACCATGGAGGGTTTCTTGGGCATGTGAGAGTGATTTCCTCAAGAGAGACAAGCTCGAGACCCAACTTGCTATACTCGGACCTTGTCAAGGACATGCACTGAAAAACGATCAAGAGTATCCTGCTCTGATACCACTAATCCAGATTATTTTCAGAATAAAATGAAAGCCGAGATATTACAATGAAATACACATAAATATTTCTAGAAATAGAGAAACATAGAAATACATGATTTCTATTAATGAAAGAAATGTACAGAGACTGTAAAAATACAAAGTGCAAGACTCGCTAGAATGGTGGCATATTTATCTCTGAGAAGAGATGTGACGGCTACGTTCATTCACAAGAAGATGAGTACAATGAGGCTCTCAAGGCCTTTTTACAATAAACATGAATTCCAAAACCCTAGACATCCAAAAACTTAACCCTAGGAGATGAAGCACCAAGAGTCATGTGGGCCTTGTTGGGGTAAGTTAGTACATCAACTTCTCAGGGTCGTAACGTTTGCATGTGATCTTCGTTTTAGACATGTGATAGCTCATTAGAAAGGTATTTTAGAGAACTACACATTACTCCATCAAAATATGACAATATCCATAATTTGATTGTGGCAAGCCCAAAAAATGATGTTAAGTGCCTCAAAACGGCCCCAGAAGTACAGAAAGATGTATTGAGATGAAAACTGTCAAAATAGGCCAGTTGAAATAGATGGGCGGCCACCAATATACACCTGGATGTTGTGTAGGGCTTAAAGACAACCTCAGAAGTGCAGAACCCATAATTACAAAAAAATGTCCCCATTACAGAGAAACATGTTGAACTGAAAACTGTCAATATGAGCCAGTTAGAATTTAGAAGAGGTGGGTAGCCACCAATATCCACTTGGATCATTGATGCCCCCTTGCACTCATATTGTATGTAATAGCTTATAAATCCCTAATTTTTCTTGTTTACAATTGAGTTATTCATTATTTAATTAAAATAACTCCTTTACCTGGACTTGATCTATACCAACTAGTCAATGACCATTTTGATGATGATTCTTTCCTTACCATCCTTGAAGGTCAAATATTTGGGGATAACACTATGGACTAACTCCAAGTTTTATGTGTTCCATTTGTGGTGTCAAATTATATATGCATTGTACTTCCACCAACCAAGGAAGATAGGAAAAGAAGGAAAATAATATTTCTCATTTCCCCCACACAATATAGACTAATATAAAACTTTGGAAACCTTGCTAGACTTTTGGTTGATTTATTTTTAAGCACATATCATAATGCAAAATAATGCAACAAAATTTTCTATCGGCTCCCCATATTTTTTATGATGACTTCAATATGGTATAAACATGTGATGAACAAGATTGTCTACCATTGGTGTGGATTTCCTTTGGGATTGGTTGATTTGAAATCTAAGCAAGGATTATATTACTTGAATTTGCAAACCACTGCAAAAGATATTTCAATCATAGGAACCTTCAAAAGAACACGAGTTGGACATGCAAATTTTTCTATGTATTATTGTGTGACCTCATTCAGGGACATTCAAGGGCATGTGGACATGGATTAAATATAAATGAGAAAACATTGCAATAATGGAAAGGGTTGACAGAAATTTTCTTTTATGAGTCAAATTCTCATGCAAGTTCTACATGGTAATGTGAGACTTTTCCTCATGGAATAGGTCTTTGAACATGACTTAGACAAAAAAGTAAAAACAAAAAGACACAAATTTTTAGGCTTCACAACTTGTGGAATCTACTACTAGAATCTAAAAAATCTATCTTTGTTTGGTCATTAATAATGGTTAACCTACCTATTGAAAGAAGACTTACTCCTCTTGAGGGTCTCACACTATAGATGTCCTCTAAGTGGTTCATATTAAATTCCATGTATTTCTAATTTGATGGATGCCTCTACAATGATATCCTTTATCCATAATCCTCATTCTTCCTACCCTAACAAGGTGTGTGTTGCACATACAATAGCAAGGTTCTTTACATCCCAATATGACATAGATGTTGTCATGTCAGATGAAAATATCTATAAATAAATAAACCAACATAGATCCATCTTAAACCCAGATCTATGAAGCACCGAGAGGGATCAACATTCTTGAGAAATGTAATTAAATGATAAAAAAAATCACACCTAAAGAATTTTGATCCCTCACGGTGCTTGATATATCTAGGTTTAAGATGGATTTACACTGCTTTTATTTTTTTTACATGTTGACACATACATATGTGACAACATCTATGTTATACTTGGTTATATATCACCTAACTACTCTCAATGCAATTAAAAGATATTCATGTATTTTCCAACACCCATTACAAGAATATCCATTGTCTTTACTACGCCTATTTAGAACTTTACACAATGAAAATATACTAGTGAATTTAAAGACGTTTACTCTAGAACACGAAGAAGTTGATCATTGAAAAAAAAAAAACTATGATGGACTCAATATTTATTTGAAAAATATTAATTTTCTAAATTCCAATTTCCAAATAACATTCATGAATAATGAAATTTCATAGGAATGGAAACCTATTTATGTAAATTGCATAACCTATTTTCCTATATTGTACACCCACTCCTTCAATAATTTCCATATTTAATTTAATTTGACAATTAATACAATAAGAAGAATTCATTTAGATCAATATATAGCGAGCATTTTAACGTTGAAGTGGATGTTTTTGGATATGTGGTTGGCACAATTTTGATTCAATGCAAAAGAGTTGTTGTATACCACTTTACGATATTTTAGGGACATAGTTCTAAAATATTTTGTATATTATTGTGGGATGTAAGTTTTAATATGTAAGTTGTTAAACATTAACCATGTGCCATTCTTAGTAAATATAGAATCACACACACCAACCTTAATACCCTCTACTTCTGTTGATTAAGGTTAGTTGTCATTGATGTCAACCCTTGAAGAAAGCCCCATAGCACAAAGGTTTGGGTAATGGACCCAAGATTGTTTGATGTAAAGATGACTCGTTATTGTCTTGTCATGGTTGATAAGAAGTAAATATGGATGAACTCCAAAGTGGTCCCCTTATAGTGAAATCCCTCACAGGAAGACGCTTTGCGGAGTGAGAGAACTCATGCTTAATTGTGGAACAATGAGAAGAAGGATAGTGAATTTGTCAGTGAAACTATTCTAGATGGATAGTGCTTGTCATTCCATTTCCAGTGGTATGTGGAACGTCCCATAACTCTTCATAGTTGGAGAGTTATGACCATATGAAGTTGGAGAACCCCTCATAAATCTTATAGAAGCCCCCAAGGGTCAAAGTGCTTTGCAAAAGAAATTATTTTAAATGAAGAATCCCTAAAATAAGGAAAGTGTAAGGCTACATGAAGATATAAATAAGAGGCAAATCTCACTCATTAAACACACACTTGTACATTTTGTATATCTATTTTCTTGTGTAAAGCTTCTTGTAAATACTCGTGGATACATCTGAAGTGGCAAACGTCTAAGGTAGCACGAAGGGTTGACGGCGAAATTCTTGGATTTACAGAAAACCCTATTTTATGAGGTGTACACGGGTTGTCTATGTATAGGGTGCGTACAATACGTGGGTTGTCTATGTATAGGGAGCATACGTACGTGGGTTGGCTGTGTACAAGGTGAGTACATGTTGGTAAATCCATGGAAACTTGAGAATATGAATATGCAGAGGTTCTAGATTCTAAGATCAAGCTCCGAGGAAGGTATAAAGTGCTTAGATACATCAGATCCATCCATTGGTTCAAAAGGTATGTCTTATTTCTATGAATAGTTGGATTTTGATGTATGCATGAGAAATGGCAATGGAGATTTGAGGATTCTCCCTAGAGAGACCAGTGGCTACATGTTATCTTCTGCATAAGTTAGATCTACAGAATTAGAGTGTTGGTATGTTCATCATTGATACTTCTTGTGAGGAACACCTTATATTTCTTGGCATATGGATAATGGTTTTTATGGTACATGGTTGAGAGCTTGTATTTGTGTAATAGTTGATGTATTGAGAGATTGAATATTAGAAAGGGGTTGATGACTAAGATCATGTGAAGGATATTACACTTGTTCATGATTTCATACACCTATATGGCACATGACTAGAGAGAGACATACTTGTCTTGAGTGAATGAGAATGCATGTGCAGGGTACAGTTACTGTCTAGATACAGTGACAGGTTACAGATCTATGTGAAAGAAGTTACAAAGGGTCAAAAGTTTTCAAGTGAAAGGAAACCCTAGTTCTATAAGGCATACGTAGGCTGCATAACAATTAGGGAATGTACATACGCATGTTGCAACACTACAGGTCGCATATCTATTGCATTCTTGTAGATACATGTTCAGTTCAGGTACAGATTGATTACAAGGTAGTTGTACAGATTGGGTATAGTTCATTGGTACAGGTTGATACAGTTGTACGACGGTATATCTCACAATGATAGGTTAACAGTGGTTCCATCATTCTACTTATACTTCAGGGCGGTTGGACAGGGCAAGGATAGGTGGTTGTATCCACCTTCCGGTTGTAGCCAAAGAACATAGGGGGTTGTAGCCTCCTTCTGGTTGTAGCCATAAAATTGGGGAGTTCGAGCTTCCCTTAGGTTGTAGCCTGAGAAACTAGGGGGTTGGAGCCTCCTTCTAGTTGCAGCTGGAAAACAAAGGAAGTCGGTGCTTCCAATGAATGTAATTCTTCAAGACATATAAGAAAAATCATTTTGTGGTTTTCTCCCGATTTGGGTTTCCACGTAAAACAATGGTGTACTGTGTATGTGTGTAATTGTTCATTTCTTATTTCTCATTATTGGATAATAATTCTACATTGATATAACACTTGGAGAAAAATGATTATAATTAAGCTATTACTGATTCACCCCCCCTCTCAATAATCCAACAATTGGTTTCAGAGCAGGTTCCTTAAGAAATCAGTTTAACCACTGAAAGGTAGATCATGGAGAGTACCAACTCATATAAAAATGGAATACCACAATTTGATGGACAAAAGTATGTTTTTTGGAGCATAAGGATGAAGACATATATATAGGCACAGAGATTTCAAGTTTGAAAATCAATTGTAGATGGATACACAACACCAACAGTTCCACCAACAAATGACAAAGTAGTAAAGCTTGGTCAAAATCATTCCAAAGCCAAACATGCACTTTTGAATGGTCTCAGTGATACGGTATTCACCAAAGTTGCACACTGTAAATCCACTAAATATATTTGGGACAAGCTTTGAAATATTTATGAAGGAGATACAAAAGTCAAAGAAACAAAGCTTCAAACTTACAGAGGTCAGTTCGAACAACTAAAAATGAAGGAAGATAAAGATATCGCAACCTACTTCTTGTGAGTCGATGAAACAGTGAATGCAATCGTAGGATTGGGAGAAGAAATCGAAGAATCTGCAATTGTTCAAAAGGTACTAAGATCTCTTTCTATGAGATTCAACCCTAAGATATCAGCACTAGAAGAAATATCAGATCTAGACTCATTAATCATGGACGAACTGCATGGAAGCTTCATAGCATATGAAATGAGAACTGAACAGGAAAATCCAGATGTAAAAGAAGAAGCCTTCAAAGCATCCAAAATATCAAAGCAAAAGAAAAAGGAACAAGAAGAATATAGCAACAACAGTGACGTCTCGAAAGATGATGAAGAAGTGGCCAACTTCATCAAAATACTGAACAAGTGAACCAACAGTAGGTATAGAGGTAATCTTATTTTAATTTGTTTTAATTGTGATGGTATTGGTCATTTTGCTAACAAATGTCCTCATAAGAAAAAGAGAAATGATGAAGGTTACTCAAAAGGAAAACACACATAAAAAAGGCAAAAGAACTACAAAGAAAGTTGTCAAGAAAATCTTATGCACCAAATAAGACATCTCATCATCAGATGAAGATGAAGTCAGTGACAGTGAGACATGAAGTGTTCTATTCATGGCAGTGAAAGACTCTGACAAAGAAGATTCTGAAGAAGAATATGAAGAAGCCGAAGAAGAATGTGAAGAAGTAGAAGAAGAAATTTAAAAGACAGAAGTTGACTATCGAGAAGAATTAATGTGTGTCATAGAAGTTATCAGAAGAGAAAAGAAGAAGAACAAGAAACTACAAGCAGAACTAGACAAGAAAAAGGACACTCGAGAACTAGAACAAATGATCACAAAATTGAAGGTTCAAATAGAAGAAGATAAAATAATTGAAGAAGCACTCAAAGAACAACTAGAAGAAAAGGACAGGATCATTGGAAACTTGGAAGCAGAGATTGCCACACTAACAAATGATATTCAAAATAAAAATATGCAGAATAGCTCAAAAGTTCTGGATGACATTATCAACAGTCAAAAATCACATCTTGACAAGTTTGGACTTGGATACAATCAGACAGAAAGGGATCAATCTCCAAAACAACAGATAAATAAACATTTTCAAAAAGCTATGTAGAAACAATCAAAGGGGATAGGAAGATATACAAGGAATATTATAGGGACACTCCTCCACCAAGAAGATTCATATTTCAGAATCAACAACAGACAGGTAGGCCTCAAGAAGAAGAAGGATTCATAAGAGCACCTCATTTCAGAATATCTTCAACTCCCAGGTATCAAACTATATTTTTTGGTTTATGTTATGCATGTAATAATTTTGGACATAAAGCTGTGAATTGCAGAGATAACAACAGGAACAATAAAAACTTTGAGAGTCATACACAAAGGGGTTATTCAAGAATACCTAGTGAAACACAAAGAAAAAATTACAACATGTTTGAATCTTTGAGCACTGAAGTGGAATGTTACAAACGTCACAATTTTGGACTCATGGCCAAAGATTGCAGAATGACAGTCTCTCCTAAAGAACCTCAACAGAATAGCAACAATCACAGACAGGAACCTCAGAAAACGACATGGATAAGAAAGCAAGATCAGTATAGCAATGAAGAATGCACAATCGCTCTACAAGCTAAGCAAAAGAAACACGGTTGGTATGTTGGCAATGGGTGTTCAAAACACATGACAGGTGATAGAGACAAATTTCTTACATTACGAAAGGAAAGAGATGGATCAGTCTCCTTTGGAAATGATAATTCAGCCAAAATCATTGGAAACGACACAGTCTGAATTGGGAACAAGAATGAAAAGACATAAAATGTTCTACTGGTAGAAGATATGAAACATAGTCTTCTAAGTGTGAGTCAAATGTGTGACCAATGTCATAAAGTTACTTTCAATTCACAAAAGTGTGAGATAATAAGAGAAGTTTCAGGGAAATTGGTTGGTACAACTGCAAGAACTTCAAACAACATATATGTCTTAAGTGAAATTGAAAATGAAAAGTGTTGTCTAGGAAAGAAAGATGAAAGTTGGCTATGACACAGAAGAATGGGTCACATACATTTTGATAACCTTATCAAAGTCGGCAAAAGAGAAGCAGTCATAAAAATGCCCCAGATCACGAAACCAACCAACACTTTATGCAAGTATTGTCAACAAGGAAAGAAAACAAAGACCAAGTTCAAATCAAAGGAATAATCAACAACAAGACCACTGGAAATTGTGCATACTGATCTAGTTGGACCAACTACAACAAAGGGCTTAAGAGGTGAGAGATATTGTATGTTATTAGTTGATGATTATACAAGAATGATTGTAGTTTGCTTTCTCAAGAACAAGTCAGAATCTTTTGAAAACTTCAATATCTACAAGGAAATGGTTGAAAATGAGATGGATTCAAGAATCAAATGCTTGAGATCTGATAATGGAGGAGAATTCACCTCAAAGGAATTTATGGACTACTACAACAATCATGGAATAAAAAGGCAATTCTCTGTTGCTAGGACACATCAACAGAATGGAGTTGTTGAAAGAAAGAACAGGACAGTACAAGAAATGGCTCGAACAATGCTAATGGATTCAAAATTGACAGATATTTTTTGGACACAGGTAGTGCATACAACAGTTCACATTCAAAACAGAGTAATGCTTAGAAACAACACCGACAAAACTCCTTACAAGCTATGGAAAGGAAGACCAACAAATGTGAAGCACTTCAGATTTTTTGGAAGCAAATGTTATATTAAAAGAGAAGATGGAAGAATGGGAAATTTTGACACTCGTGTGGACAAAGGAGTACTTGTTGGTTACTCAAGTACAATGAAAGCATACAAGTGTTATAATCTAATATTGAACAAAGTTGTGGAAAGCATCATGTAACAATTGATGAAACAGGCGGACCAGAATCAAAGGAAGAAAATGAATCGATGAAACAGCCCTTAGAAGAAGAAGTAGAAGATGAAAAAGAAGTAGAAGAGGAAGATGAAGAGAATCCGACAGAAGCGGAAGAGCAAGTTCAACAAGTGTCTCCAAAGACACCCAGTAAATGAGTACAGAAGAATCATCCTTCAAATTAGATTATCGGAAACAAAGATGCAGGAATTGAGACTAGAAGAAGAATATGTTCACCAGAACAAACACACCTAGCACTCTTATCTACAATTGAACCAAACTGTTTTGAAGAATCCAGCAAGGATGAATTTTGGAATAAGGCCATGGATGAAGAATTGGATCAAATAGAGAAAAATGACACTTGGGAATTGGTTCCAAGACCAAAGAATAAGAATGTGATCGGCACAAAATGGGTTTTCAAAAAAAAATTGAATGAATATGGACAAGTTACAAGGAACAAAGCTAGATTGGTATGTAAAGGATATGCTCAGATTGAAGGAATCGACTTTGAAGAGACATTTGCCCCAGTTGCCAGAATGGAAGCAATTCATTTGTTTTTAGCGTATGCATGCTCCAAAAATGTTAAAGTATATCAGATGGATGTAAAATCAACTTTTGTGAATGGGGAACTTGAAGAAGAAGTCTACATTGAACAACCAAAAGGATTTTAGTTGTCAGAGAACACAGATTATGTGTGTAAATTAAAGAAGGCCCTGTATGGTCTAAAACAGGATCCTAGAGCATGGCACTCCAGACTGGATAAGTATCTGCAGCAGGGAGGGTTCAGAAAAGGAAGTGCAGACATCAATCTCTACATCAAGGTAAGTCAAGGTAATATTTTATTAATTGAAGTTTATGTTGATGATATTATTTTTGGTAATGATGATGACAGGTTAAGCCAGAAATTTGCAAAAGATATGCAGAATGAATTTGAAATGTCATTACTTGGAGAACTATCCTTCTTTATGGGACTTCATATACATCAAATCAACCAAGGAATTTGTATTTCTCAAACCAATTATATCATAGAAATGATAAAGAGGTTTGGAATTGAAGATTGCAAACCAATGATCACTCCCATGCAAACCAGTTGCAAGTTGAAGAAAGATGATGATTCGAAGTCTAGAGATCAGAGGAAATACAGGTCAATGATTGGAATCCTACTATATGTGATAACATCCAGACCAGATGTAATGCAGGCAGTTGGACAAGTGGCATGATTTCAAGCAGCACCAAAGGAATCACATGTATTAGCAGTGAAGAGGATTTTCAGATATCTCAAATGAACAGAAGAGTTTGGATTATGGTATCCAAAAGGAAAGGATCTATCACTTATTTCCTACACAGATGCAGATTGGGCAGGTTGTATTGATGATCGACGAATCACCAGTGGAGCAGCGTTCTACTTGGGTGAGTGTTTAGTATCATGGCTAAGAAAGAAACAATCATCGGTATCTTTATCTACAGCTGAGGCAGAGTATATTGCAGCAACATCATGTTGTACACATGTTCTTTGGATGAAACAAACTCTAACAGATATACAGGTTGAGTATGATGAGCCCATGCCAATCTATTGTGATAATACAAGCTCCATCAGTATCTCGAAGAACCTGGAGATGCACTCCAAGACGAAGCACATTCCAATAAAGTATCATTTTCTACTGGAGCAGGTTGCAGAAAATAGCATCCGAGTTGAGTATGTCGGCACAAAAGAACAAGTGGCAGACATATTTACAAAACCACTTCCACGGGAAGCCTTTGAATATCTTCACCAAAGACTTGGAGTTATTTCTACTCCAAAATTAATGCTTTTTGAATTCTTATCTTATATGTCTTAAATTTACACGAGGAGGCACCATGAGAGGACAGTTCAGTCAGGGGGAGCAACCCCGAATAGAAAGCTACCTTTTCCATTGATGACAAAGGGGGAGCATTTTATCATATGCAAAGGATAGAGGCATGGTTCCAGGGGGAGCAGATTTATCAGTGCAGAGGATAGAGGCATGGTTCCAGGGGGAGCATGATTGATATGATTTCATTATTGCATCAGAGTGTTTCCATCAATGCCAAAGGGGGAGATTGTTGATCAAGGTTAGTTGTCATTGATGTCAACCCTTGAAGAAATCCCCATAGCACAAAGGTTTGGGTAATGGACCCAAGATTGTTTGATGTAAAGATGACTCATTATTGTCTTATCATGGTTGATAAAAAGTAAAGATGGATGAACTCCAAAGTGGTCCCCTTATGGTGAAATCCCTCATGGGAAGACACTTTGCGGAGTGAGAGAACCCATGATTAATTGTGGAACAATGAGACGAAGGACAATGAATTTGTCAGTGAAACTATCCTAGATGGATAGTTCTTGTCATGCCATTTCCGGTGCTATGTGGAATGTTTCATAACTCCTCATGGTTAGAGAGTTATGACCATATGAAGTTCGAGAACCCCTCATAAGTCTTATAGAAGACCCCAAGGGTCAAAGTTCTTTGCAAAAGAAATTATTTTAAATGAAGAATCCCTAAAATAAGGAAAGTGTAAGGCTACATGAAGATATAAATAAGAGGCAAAGCTCACTCATTAAACACACACTTGTACATTTTGTATATCTATTTTCTTATGTAAAGCTTCTTGTAAATACTTGTGGATACCCCTGAAGTGGCGAACATCTGAGGTAGCATGAAGGGTTAACGGAAAAATTATCGGATTTATAGAAAACCCTATTTTATGAGGCGTGCATGGGTTGTCTTTGTATAGGGTGCATAGAATACGCGGTTGTCTTTGTATAGGGTGCATACAATACGCGGGTTGTCTATGTATAGGGAGCATATGTACGTGGGCTGGCTGTGTACAGGGTGAGTACATGTTGGTAAAGCCATGGAAACTTGAGAAGATGAAGATGCAGAGTTTCTAGATTCTGAGATCAAGCTTCGAGGAAGGTCTAAAGTGCTCAGATACATCAGATCCATCCATTGGATCAAAAGGTATGTCTTATTTCTATGAATAGTTGGATTTTGATGTATGCATGAGAAATGGCAATGGAGATTTGAGGATTCTCCCTAGAGAGACCAGTGGTTACATGTGATCTTCTGCATAAGTCAGATCTATCGAATTATAGTGTTGATATGTTCATCATTGATACTTCTTGTGAGGCACACCTTGTATTTCTTGGCATATGGCTAAGGGTTTTTATGGTACATGGTTGAGAGAATTGTATTTGTGTAAGTTGATTTATTGAGAGAATGAATATTAGAAAGGGGTTGATGAATAAGATCATGTGAGGGATATTATACTTGTTCATGATTTCATACACCTATATGGCACATGACTAGAGAGAGACATACTTGTCTTGAGTGAATGAGAATGCATGCACAAGGTATAGTTACAGTCTGGATACAGTGACAGGTTATAGATATATGTGAAAGAAGTTACAAAGGGTCAGAAGTTTTCAAGTGAAAGGAAACCCTACTTCTAGAAGGCATACACAGGCTGCATAACAGTTAGGGTGCGTACATATGTGGCCTGCATAACATATAGGGCGCGTACACACGCAGGCTGCAGCATTACAGGTTGCGTATATGTTGCATTCTTGTAGATGCATGTTCAGTTCAAGTACAGATTGATTACAGGGCAGTTGTATAGATTGGATATAGTTCAGTGGTACAGGTTGATACAATTGTACGATAGTATATCTCACAGTGATAGGTTGACAGTGGTTCCATCATTCTACTTATACTTCAGGGCGGTTGGACGGGGCAAGGACAGGTGGTTGTAGCCACCTTCCAGTTGTAGCCGGAGAACATAGGGGGTTGTAGCCTCCTTCTGGTTGTAGCCAGAAAATTGGGGAGTTGGAGCTTCCCTCAGGTTGGAGCTTCCCTCAGGTTGTAGCCTGAGAAACTAGGGGGTTGGAGCCTCCTTCCAGTTGCAGCTGGAAAAAAAAGGAAGATGGTGCTTCCAATGAATGTAATTCTTCAAGACATATAAGAAAAAATATTCTATGGTTTTCTCCCGATTTGGGTTTCCACGTAAAACATTGGTGTACTGGGTATGTGTGTGATTGTTCATTTCTTATTGCTCATTATTGGATAATAATTCTACATTGATATAACAATTGGAGAAAAAGGATTATAATTACGCTATTACTGATTCACCCCCCCTCTTAGTAATCCAACAACTTCTATATATAAACTAGGATATGATGTCTTTAACTAAGTAATGTATTATACTTTAAGTAGATCCATTATTAAAGACCTATATATTGTATGTTCTTAATCTAATTTTGTGTTACCTAATGAGATAATTGGATTTGTTATTGCACAAAGACCATCATTCCAAAATTGTTTGACACTTAGAGTGGAGAGGATGGTTGCTAAACTATAAAGGAATTGGTTCAAGTTAAGTATTACACAGATGAGGGAATTATTTGCATGATTTTTCTGCATTCATCCCCTTTATCGAATATTAACATTGACAAAATGGAAATGGGCATGTTATTCAACAAATAAAAGGAGATATTCATTAATACACCATGGATACAAGTGGAGTAAGAGTACTAGAAAAATAACAACTAACTAGGTAGATGATCAAGCTCACTTATTCATTACTTTAACCCCGAAATAGGGAGTAGGTACTAGGGTTTGCATGGAAGGATATACTCAACTAACTATATTCCAATGACTACCATGTTTGAGTCAAAGTTTTTTTTATTCATATTCGTATTCTACCTCTCTGACTCAATTCATTCAAAAAAATAATAATCCCTTCCCTCCCTTACGAGAGGAAATTAGAATAGATATTGATGTTGACTGAGTGAACTTCTGCAATACAATGTATAAGACCATTTAAAATTTGACAAGCATCTTAAGTGAATTATCCCCAAAATCATATCCAAATAATAAGGGGGTTTTGTCACAAGTCAATAGATATTAGCCATGATGAAGTTGTGGTTTCAAATCTTGGGCTTACATAAACTATTTTGACATAGAATAGAACCCTACACAAAGTCAAATGCAAAGGTGCTCAACTATTTTGACAAAATTGCTAGTCCCTTGAGCGTATCACCCCTATTTCTATCTCTTCACTAGGTGGGGTCTCCTTTGTCTATACCTCCAGTACTTTCTCAAGGTCTCTATCTCTAGCAGTCTCCATCTCTATTATCTCCAATCTTTTTTTGGGTATGTCGCTCAAGTTGTCTCCTTGCAAGTAGGATTAGGTTGAATATCTTCACAATATTTCTTGGGCATGGTTTGTCTCCTTGTTTGTGTATTACATGCGTGGGATTTTGTATATATATATATATATATATAAATGATGATGATGATGATGATGATGATGATGATGATGACGATGATAAAAATGATAATGATGATGACGACAATAATTAAGGTGTGCTAGTGGGTTAGGGTGTTAGGCATCATAGTGTGTTCACAATCAACATGGCTAGGGTTTATAGTGTATTTGGGTTTAAATTTTGTTAGGAAACAATTGTGTCAAGGGTCGTCCTATGTCTATGCTCATAATGGTTAATGTTCAATGGCTAGGATGATATGACTTGAATTAAAAAATCATAAAATGTCGCTTATGTGATGTTAGTTCGATGACATTTTTTTCTATATACACAAATGAACTTGAATAAATGTGGTGTTTCTCAAGCAATGTCGGTGATTTCTTTGAAGCAACTTTAGAGGATGTAAGTGATGTTTGTTGAGGACAAAATAAAATAAAGTAAACATTGATTTCACATTTTTCACTGAATTTTGACACTAAAAGGGGTTTTTCCATCAAATGTTAGTTCAAACGTTGAATTTCGACCCAAATGCAGCAGTGCTTTATTTTCCAATGGTTTAGCCAAGGCTTAGCATCTTTTTGCCAGCCCTTTGGGAAGTGGCTTTGACTAGAGTTCCGGCTTTCAATAGAGTTTGAAGCAATCTTAGAAAGCCTCTTGTCTTTCATTTTAGTTGTCTTATGCTTATACATTAGATACCTAGTCACAACCATACTCTTAATGGGGATAAGACCAATATCTATAAAATGAATAGGATAGATCATATTACTCTTAATTTAAGATTAAAGTTTGAAACAATCTTAAAAATTAATTACGCCGAAAGGCGTATACCTATTGACAATGGGCAGAATTAATCACCTTTTAATCATAAATTTCAATCCTAGGGTTGACAATTGAAGATGCTGGCATATTCATATTCTTAGTCGTCCTCTTTAATCAATGGATGAGATTTTAATAAATTAACTTCCGCTCATTTATAAAGATGTCCGTTTATGTGATTACTTTTTTACATTTACTAAATCAGATTAAAAAATTACTTGCTCACCACCAGATTGCCACGTTCAGTGATTAAGAGATAATCTATTAAGCTAGCCACAATTTACTAAATTATTGTTACTGGGTGGATACTTATGGCCGCGTGGGTGTTGAATGGAAATTAAAAAAAATTACGCGCAGTCATTTTTTTTATGCGGATGTTTATGGCCGCGTGGATGTGAACTCAAGCGTTTCCAGTTTTAATTATTATTTACAGTTTTTTGCAATTTACCGCGATCACCGATTTAGGTTTGCAATTTACCGATCACCGATTTAGGTTTTTGGCATTACGATTTACGTTTCTGAGCATTAACGATTTAAGTTTCTGATCACCGTCAGTGTTTCTGCCACGTTTAGTCTTACCGGTTTTAAGCCTTTCGGCGTTCACCAGCAGCGAGTTAACGTCGCGGCTGTGCTAGTTATCTTATACTTATACATCAAGTACCTAATTATAAAACTTATTACTTTTGATTTAAAATTATAAATTATATAACACTTCTAAATTTACTCAATTTTCTTCTCACATTGAAATATAGGTCTCTCCATACAACACAATCAACATTGTTAAATACAACTTGAACTTATTGCTTTTAATTTAAAATTATAAATTATATAACACTTCTAAATTTAATTAATTTTATTTTCACATTGTAAAAAACAACTCTCGATTCAACACAATCAACATTGTTAAATACTTAAAAGCTATACCTTAGTGTTTTAACAACACAATAACAAAGATCAATTAAGGAGAATCGAAACCATGGCAACTATCAATTGAGTAATATAACAGGAGCAGATTTGAATAGTAGCAACGCTTGATGCTGCTCCAGAGCCTCATTAGTGCCTTCTTAAAAAAAATCGGGAGCTC
>ML790688.1:203193-242848 GCA_009831015.1 Picea engelmannii | reverse complement strand
GATTACTTTGACCTTTTGGGGCTTCTAGATGACATATGAGGGTCCTCCAACTCCGTAAGGCCATAACTCTCAAACCGTGAGGAGTTATGTGACGTTCTACATACCACCAGAAATGGCATGACATGTACTATCCATATAGAATACTATTATCTTAAAATATATCATAAATCATACCGTTACCCATCAAACAAACTTGGGTCCATTACCCAAACCTGGGGTCTCCAACTTCTCATGGCCATAACTCTCTAACCGTGAGTAATTATGTGACATTCCACATACCACCGAAAATGACATGACAAGAACTATCCATCTAGGATATTTTCCTTGATAAATTAACTTTCCTTCATCTCACTATTCCACAATTAAGCATGGGTTCTCTTACTCCACAAAGCGTCTTCCCGTGAGGGATTTCACCATAAGGGGACCACTTTAGAGTTCATCCATATTTACTTCTTATAAACCATGAAAAAACAATAATGAGTCATATTTACATCAAACACTATTGGGTCCATTACCCAAACCTTTGTGCTACGGGTCTTTCTTCAAGGGTTGACATCAATGACAACCAACCTTAATCAACAGATGGGGGCGTTAAGGACTTTCCCATCGAGGTTCTCCAACAAGAACATATTATTTCCTTCAGAAGCTATGACCCTGAAAGGTCCACACCAGATGTGATCGAATTTTCCATGTTTGTCGGTATCCTCCTTCCTAGTGTCCCATTTCAAAATGAGGTTGTTAGGAAGGAACTCCCTATCTTTAGCCCTTTTATCAAATAGGGCTTTGATATTGTCTTGGTATTTCTTGAGTTTCTCATCCACCTCAGCTATGTTCTGTTGCACTTTTATTAACTGGTTGATTCTTCAAGTGTTATCATTAGGTTCTTCCTTTGAATCCTACTAGAGATTCATTACCAGTAGTGCCAGGTTTATAGGTAGTACCACGTCAGTCCCATACACCATTTGGAAAGGGGACATTCCGATCAATTTCTTAGTGCCTATCTGATTCACCCAAAAAGCATATTTCAGGTGAACATGCCAGGCTTTCTTATTTTCGATTAGCTCCTTTTTGTTTATGGTGATTAAGCTCTTATTTGATGATTCAGATAATCCATTTCCCTAAGGATAGTAAGTTGTGGAATGTCCCAGTACAATATTGTACTTTTGACAAAAACTAACCGTCGCCATGGATTTTAGTGCCTGGGCATTATCTGTAACTATCTTCTGAGGACAACCAAACCTAGATAAAATGTTTTCCTCTAAGAAATTTATCACCACTGAGTCTATAGAGTTTCTGGTCGGAATGGCCTCAACCCATTTAGTGAAATAATCTGTAGCGGTCAAGATCCATTTATGTTGTGTGCTTTAATGTGGATGAATTTCTCCAATAAAATCCAGACCCTACTATTGAAATGGATCTTTCGTCTTGACTAGGGTCAAGGGTAGTGCAGGGAGATTTTTTTTACCTGAGAATAATTGATAGGGATTACAGGATCTGACATTAGTATTCACATCTATAAATAACTTTGGCCAATAGTATCCATCTCTTAGGATCTTATAAGTCATCGCCTTCTAGGCGTGGTGTCCTCCACACACCCCTTCATGAAACTCATTTATAATTTTCTCTGTTTCAGATTCTGTTAGGCATCTTAATAAAAATCCCAATGGGTCTTTCCAATACAGCTATCTATCAACGATACAATATTTTACCACGTGCAGCTTCAGTGTTCTTGTCTTGGAAGGGGTCATATCATTTGGGCACTGCAGATTCCAGAGATATGAAACTATGTCATTATACCAGGCAGAGGAAGAAAATTTTTCTTGGATCTCGGTTGCAGGTATAGTGACATCAAATTTGTCTATGTCTAGAAAACCTTCGTAAGCTTGCAAATGATTTATCCTGAGTGCTCTGAAATTTGATTCGGCTACTAGATTAGCCAGGCCTTGACCTTTGATAAGTTTTGTTGGTTTGACCTCAAGATCAAATTCGTGGATCTTGGCAAGCCATTGGCCTCTCCTACCATTTCTATCAGGTTGAACCAATATATATTTAATGGAACTGGTAGGTACATACACAATTACTTTAGAATGTAGCACGTAGTTCTTGAAATCTTTTAGGGATTTCACCATTACATATGCTTTCTTTTCCAGTATGTCGCATTTCAAGTCCATGTCTCTGAGGATTTTGCTGAAGAATGCTATCTGTTGTTTGAACCCTTCCTCGTTCTTCTGTAGGAGTACAACTGCAATCGTATGTTCAGATGCGAATGAGAAAATCAAGAATTATTTCATGTAATCAGGACTAGCCAGAACGGGTGCTTCCCCTATAAATTTCTTAATACGTTCAAAGGACAATTTAGCTTCAGTTTTCCATTTGACCTCGCTGTCTCTTTTTATCATATCTGTAATCAAATTTACAATTTCAGCGAAGTTCAGAATAAATCTCCTTAAAATGTTTATTTTTCCTAAAAAAGATTGGATTTCCTTTCTATTCCTAGGAATATTTATTTATCTATAGCTTCAACCCTTTTCAGGTCAATTTTAATTCCATCTCTAGATACTATATGGCCCAAGATTTTACCATCCTGTATTGCAAAATGAGATTTCTTGGGGTTCATAGACAAACCAAATTTTTGACATTTCTCGAACGTTTGTTTGAGGTGTATTAAGTGCTCTACATCGTATTTAGAAAACACAGTTAAATCATCAAGATAAATGACAGAAAACTTATCTCTTTCACTGATGAAGGCGATGTCCATCGCTCGTTGGAAAGTGGCTCCTGCATTCATCAGACTGAATGGAATTTTATCATACATGAAAGTATCCCATGGGGTAGTGAACGTCGTTTTTTCTTTATCATCCTCGTGGACTGTAATTTGGTTATAACCTGAAAATCCATCAATCATAGACATTCTATTGGCTCTGACCACTTTCTCCAAAGCATGATCCATTTTAGGTAGTGGATAATTATCTTTGAGGGATGATCTATTTAAGTTCCTAAAATCCACGCATAGTCTGATTTCACCATTTTTCTTCATGACTGGGACTAAATTGGCTACCCACTCGGAATATCTGAGTGGAATGATGATATTTTCATCCAAGAGCTTCTTTACCTCCCTTTCTATCATGGGAAACAATATAGGATTTATTTGTCTGAGCTTCTGCCTGAAAGGTTTGATGCCCTTCTTTAAAGGGATCTTATGTTCGATGACAGTGGTATCATAAGTTCTCAATTCATCATAAGACCAAGCGAAGACATCTCTGTATTGCTTGAGTAAATAGACATATTTTAATTTTATTTCAGTTGGAAGGTATTTAGATATCTTTACCAGCTTAGGATTTTCAATGGTGCCTATATTACAATCTTCAACCTCTTCAAGCTAAGGCTGCAAAGTAGACTTTAGGGGGATATCATCATGATCGAATAATCTTTCTAAAGGAATAAAAAATTTTGGGATATGATTGTTTTTCAATACCAACATGCGGTGATTAATGATCTTATCTTGGAACTCCTGAGGATCTTCACCTTCCTGCATGACCCAAGTAGAGTCATTTTGATTTTCCTGGTCAATATGTGTTTTGGAAAATTCATCGACAATTTCTAAAAATTGTTTGATCTTCTCATCGTCTTCAAATAGCTTCCAGTGTTGAACATTATTTGATATTGAAGGATGGTGTCTCATTTCTATGTGATATTTCATCTTCAAAACTGTAGGTGGCTTGAAAGTTGCAGTCACTTTCGCTAGGGAGTCGGCTTGTTGATTTTTTGCCGAAGGAATATGATGAATATTGAATGATGAGAAAAAAAATTCGATCAAATCCTAGGCGTAGTTCCTGTATGACCTTCACCTTAGATTCTTGTCATGATATTGTTACCTAATCTATTTTACAATCAATTCTACATCACTGTAAACTATCAGATTTTCAATTTTCAACTTTCTGGCAACCTCTAATACTAAGACAAGAGATTTGTATTCACATACGTTATTAGTATATTCGGTGTCCCATTGCAATATATATGAGAAAGGAATAATAAATTCCTCACTGGGTGCCACAAACAATACCCTAGCTCCTGATCCTTCCCACGACGAAGCACCATCAAAATACATCTTCCAAACTCCTACACTATTCGCATTTTTATTTGTTTTTTATATTTTTTATTTTTCTTCTTCTGTACAATTTTCTTCTGTACATTCATCTAAACTATCATCTAGTGATAATATACAATTACCTAAATCTTCATCAACGACATATACCAGATAGTTATTTGGGTTTTGTGGGTCACTTACAGTATACGCCAATCTCGTTTCCTTGTATAGACGAGTGAACTGTCTACCAAAGATCGAGATCATGGCATAAGTCATATCCAGTTGCAGTGATCTTCCAATTTTATCACCCCAAGGCATGGACAACAACATGCCATACTTTGCAGGAACATCAACAACAACTACATCCATGAGAATACTTTTCATAGGGATTTGTGCAAGATTAACTACTAAATATTTAATCATACTGAGGCACTTAAATTTTCTTGAATCAAAATAATATAAGTATCAGTAGGGTATATTAACCTCGAGGCCCAGTTTTTCCATAATGGCTTTGGGCATTAAATTGTGTGAAGCTCCAGAGTCCAACATACAGTTATGTAGCAAGTGATCATGCACAGTCAATGTGATATAAAAGGGAGCGACAAGATCTTTGACCTTTTCGATATGCGGACCAAACATTATAGTAGGATTATCATCTTCCAAATTAATAGAATCTGCATTACTTTCAGTATCCGAGAAATTGATTATCTTGGAAAAAAAAATTATGTACATCAGATGTTTTTCTAGTTCAACCAGAGGTACTAGAATTTTAATTTTATTTATTTCACTTTCTAGATTGAAACTTCCAGTCGTCTTTTCAATTTCTTTGGATGGGATCTCTGTGTCTCTTTTTTCTATTCTTTTGGTTTGTGTTTCCTTTGTTTCGACCATCTTTGTCTTGGTATCTTGCGTCTCAATTGTCTTTGTCTTGGTCGGTAACTTTTTAGTGGACAGTTGAGAGGTCTCATTCTTTTTACTTCTCGACAAAATTTTCTTCAGCAGATCGGTTGTAGAAATTTTATCTCTAGGCCTTAAATTATATTTTTGTTGAAGTTATACCATGATAGAGTCGGCTATCCCTTGATAATCTGAGTCTCCCATATTATTTTTTCTTACCTCGTCTCCAAATAGTGGTTCTTGATCTAAAGACCTTTCATAATCTTGTCTGGTCAGGTGAGGTTCTTGCTCATTACCACTGAGGTTTCCTATATCTTCATCAAATCCCTCAAAATCTTGTGCATCATCACTTTGCATATAGTTTTATTTTTGAAAGGAGCTTTGATTTTCTGATCCTCATTTTTTACTGGTCTCTATTGGGTCTGTGGATTTGGATTCCTTTTAAAGTCTCTCCTAGCAAAAGGATTAGGCTTAGCCTGATCTAATTCCATTCTGGAGATGTTGTTTGATAATTCTTTTATTATTTTGGCCATATCATCCATTTTGTCCTCAATGGACTTCCCAGATCCATAAGTTCTAGCTTGTTCCCTGAAGCACTTAGTGTCTTTGTTTCTTGTTTCAACCTTCGCTTTCATTTTACTAGATTCCATCATGTTTGACTCAATTTCGATGGCTTCATCTTGCATTCTGGTGAGATCAATAGATCTCCTTTCTCTCAAAAGCAGGGCAAAGTCTGTCTCGAAAGATCCTACGAAAGTTACTTTAGCTACAGGCTGTGAGGGTTTAACTTCTACTGGAATTTTGTGATAAAGTTTATTAAACCTTTGGATGAACTCTAATACTGACTCTCAATTCTTTTTTCTCAAGGCCGCAAATTCTGTCAGGTAATACAAGTGATCTTTTCTCTCTCCCCACTACCTTAAGAAGGCGGTTTCCAATGTGTCATAAGATGATATAGATCCCGCTGGAATCCCTCAAAACCAAAGTCTTACTTGGACTTCAAAGGTTTGCACCAAAATTATCGAATAAACATCCTCATGCTCAATGCTGATGATATCAATGAATTGGTCGAAAATTTTTATGTTCTCTGTTGATGTTAAATCTCCTTCTCTTGTGAACTTTGGTAAATTATTCATGTAATTTTTAGGTAGGTCATGAAGGACAGGGAGAAGGGCCAGAGGATCATATCTGGCAGCTACTTTGGAAAATATCATGGTAGGGGGAGATGGTGGCCCTTGACTACCTCCTCCTCCGGCACCACCTCCGATGCCACCTCCTCCAATTGCAGCCATTTGAATGTGAGGGGATGAACTTTGAGAGATGAAAAGGGGGTTTTCGTAAACTTGTAGTGGCCCTTCAACTACTTTAGAATGAGGAGAATGAATTTCTAGAGATAGATCAGTAGGAGACGAAAGGTCTGATAAAGGGGAAAAAGTGGAACGAGGGCTGGGTTCTTCAGACTTACAGGATATATAGACAGGAGAACCAACAAGAGTTGAATCAGGGTACACAATATACTCCTCAGAGTTTCATGGAATATAAACCTTTACTTCAGGGATCCGTGAAATAAAAGAGGGTATCAAAAGGGGTCCTTTACCTTTATTAGCAGAGGGGGGAGTTTAAACGGTCTCAACTTTTATCTAAGGTAAAAGCGGTTCGGGGTTTATAACTTCAATTTTAGGTTTATTAGTTGATGTATCTCCAAAGTGGCTTTGTGTGTAACCTTCTTGTGAGGTTGACTTCTCAAGTGGAACCTTAGCATTAGTTTGCATAACTTTGGGTTGGTAAACCTTACTTGTGGATGTGGCAGCTTTCTTGGGGTATCCCCTTGGTGTCAAAAGTTTTTTGGGATCAGTTACAGGAGTAGTTTGTTTTTCGTTAGGGTTCTTCCTGGTATTCTTTCTACTGAATGCCAGCTTATATATAGTGGAGTCTCTAAGTGAAAACTAAAGCCTTAATATAGTATTCTATCCATGTTCACTATCAAAGACAGAGTATTACCTTGTCATTCTTACCAGGGAAAAATAACTTTGTATCTCTATCCCCGGCAATGACGCCAAAAATATGTTGTTCCTGAGATTACACTTAATTCTTAGAAGCGTAATGTCAAGGCATAATAAATATAAAGGTTGATTTTAAGAATTGATTTTTCTTCTAATAGTTATATAAGACTTTAATCCTCAAATGAAAATAAAAACATAACAACACAGAGGTCATAAATTGTCGTCTGAGTCAATTTATGAAATCAAGTGAGGTGAGAGAAACTTACAAAACTGTTAAAAAAACAAGGCATTGATGCAGAGATGAATCTTATCCTATTCACAGTAGAAGAAAAGAAAGCATGCACTCTTGAAAGGATATAAGATTTAGTTATCCAAGTAGCTTACAAGTCTTGTATTTACTGACAACAAATACAGAGGAAAAATTGTTTTCTTAATGAACAACTGGTTTGGTGTGATTACAGTAGCTGTGTTACTAAATTGTAAACACTCACTTATCAAAGAGACATTTAAAGAAACAAGAAATATGGAGTACAATGGGGAAACATAACTCAGATTGTACAAAGATTGGAATCTCTTTTTGCACTTGTATTAATTCTCACAAAGGATATTTTCTCTTAATTACATTCAGCAAGAAAAAACCATTTTTTCAATCTCTGAAACATGTATTTATACAAAAGGTTCTCAACCCTAAGTGGTTGGAATTCTCCTTATTTCTAAAATAGTAACATTACAAAATGTAAAATCTGAAATGCTTCACTTGCATCTCCCTCGTCTCTTCACTATGCTAGCGGAGGCATTTTCCCTTATTATTATCCAGATCAGAAATAGTTGGTATTCTAATCATGATCTATAAAAATGATGTGTACAGGTTATCTCATTGGTTCCCATAAGTGCTTCCTTTTCCCTTCTCAACACATTTGACACACATGCCCACGAATTGTACCACCAATCTGGACGGCTATGTTAAGTCATTTGACTCAAACATATATAATTTCTTTTCTAAGTGAGGCAATCTGCCTTCCATGCTTATGTCTTCTGAAAATATAGACTACAGCTGCAGACTGGGCTTCACTAGCCACCTATTTATCTGAGTAATATCAAACTCTTTTAATTGCATGATTTCAGCTTGAGCCTCTTCCATGTTTGTCTTGATATTAAGTTGATGCTTTTCTATATCAACTTGTCCCAAGACTTTAGAAATATTATATTTTCTGAGGCCTAATGACTCTTTGTCAAGTGAATGAAAATTTTCTTCACAATCCTTCTTCACTTTGTTAGCCATTCTTTTAATTTCCGCTATCTTAGTCTCTGAGGTATTCAGTATAATATCGCCTCTGGCTTATTCCGAGGGATACAATCTAGAGACCATAGATAATCCTTCTCTTGCCGACGCCACAATTGCTTCTTGGAAAAGTGTCTCGGGAAAAAATAACCTCTCTTTCCTTTAAACAAATGTTATTTAAGGATTGGTTGACCACTCGAAAATTGTTTTGAACAACATCTACCTTAGTGAAAGGGCTTTGCTGTACTGATCCCAACTTCTCATGAACCTCCAATCCTCCTTTTGCAAAACTATCATATCTACAGCTGTATTTTCAGTCGAATTTATTCTGGCCTGTAATTTTTTTACCAACTCTCCCTATTGAAAGGCTCATTCTCTACTCGCATGTGCGTCCTTGTGCATTTTGTCGAGATTGGATTTGAGCTGCAGGACTTCCTGTGTATCAAAAACTCTAATCTGCTTGAAACTCTTGTTCATCTTTCTCCTGACTTCCTTCTCTACAGTCTTTAATTTGTCCTGCAACTGGCTCACCAATAGATCTTTCTTCTTCAACTTCTCCTTCAGGTTTCCCACTGAAAATTGGTTTGTTGTTGCAAAATCTCCCAGCGAGCTTGCAACATCTGTAGCGAAGTCTTCTTCTTATAGGTCCTGCCCATCCAATATCACCCTGTGATTATTGACAGTTGCACCATCCCTTTGGTGTATTTCTCTTCTTACTGAATAAGAATTTCGAAGGAGGCATCTCTTCTGCCAAAATAGGTATAAGATGTTTTATGAATACAACTTCTGCACTCTGGTTCCCTCTACTGAACTGTAAGGGTGTGACAGATTGGATAGGACTACCTATCTCAGTGGATGATTTCTTACCGGTTGTGTCAGTAGTTGTTTTACTTGGTGTGGACAATGGATTTTCTTCTCCCTTTTTTTATCAAGGCCTTAGTCTGAGTTTTAGCATGATCGCTTGGTGGATCTATCAATGTGGTGTCTTCCTTCTGAGTCAAAACCTCAGTCTTCTCCAAAATTTCTTGAGCATCCTGTTTACTGGAGATCCCTGTTTCCAAGCTCTCATTCTCAACTTGTTTTGTAACTGGAGGTATTAGGGTCTCTCCCTGCAATACTTTGGAAAATCTATTTTTTCGATGCTTTTGGAAGTTATAGAACTTGACCAATTTTTCTAGAGCCAGAGCTTGAACTCGACTCAAGACCTCCTGACAGGACCTTTCTCTTCGGAATACTTAGTCCTGAGGAGAATATTCATGTTCATGTATTTTCAAATTGCAAAGGGCCATGTGATTACCTACAATATTTAGTGGATCATGCTTCTTGAATTCGATATTGACCAGCTTGATTTCTTCCAGGGTTGCAGCCTCTACTTTAGAATGATCGAAATCCAACAGAGAAAATGTACCAATCTGTAGGGTGAAGGTGGGCCATACCCTTTTCTATACTTATTTCAACTCCTTACTAATTCCACCATGCACAGTTTGATGTGCTACTTTGCAGAACAATAATTGATCTGGTAAAAAATTAGGTAGAGCATGTGGAGGAACTGAACAACCGAAAACTCTAATATATGAGAAATTCTCTTCAATGTACTAGTCAGCTATATTTCCTAGATTAGCCACTATTTTGTCATAAATCCTATGAGGTAGGAAACCATATATAATGGTATGCATTGGCACCGCCACCCAGTTGTAGATTTCATAGAAGAAATCTTTTGCTTTTTCCTCCCAGAGTTTCGAATGATAAACATGTATGGGCTTAGCACTAGTTGGAGTCTAGTTCCAGCCCATGCGAGGAAAAGGTGTCATAAAATAGACGACGTCCATGATATAAGTTGACATGAAGAATGGGGTATGTTTCCCCTTGTCTTTCCGTGACTGGTATTCTGTAATCTCCCTAACCATATTGTCTGACAACATCTTGCCCCAATCAAAAGAATACCCCTCTACCACCATGTGCATAATAGGCACCCACTGTAACAAGAAATGGGTTGTGTTTTCCCTCCCATAGAGTTTACACATCATCATTTTTATATACATCATGTGAGGCTCTAGTGAAGAGACTACGTATACGCCATGGGAGTCAGCTCTAAACTTCTCAGGGCGAGAGTATTAGGCCACAAAACTCTGTTATCTGTCACGGTGAATGCACAAATTTTTTTATCTTGAAAACTTGTTGCTGAGTAAAAATGCACAATGAAATTCAAATTCAATACCATTTTCCTTTAGTTACATCGATTAACCAATACCTCTACTGATGGAACATTTTCTTTCCTTAATGAATAATATTTAGGAGGTGGTCCATGATCTTATTTGGGATGATTTTCGTAAATCAATTATTAATGTCATTAATTTTCGGGAAAAACACAGATGAAATTTGAATTTATCCGAGTCATTATTCAATGAAGGATTAATCACGTGATAATCATCGTTAATGCACCAGTTAATCACACTTATTGTTAAGTAAATTTCAAAATTTCAGATCTCGGGATATCCTATAACATTTCAAGGTATGACTTCTAAAACGCGAAATCACGATGTGAATAGTTAATTTTAATCATGTTTAACCCTTTTAAATAATAGTGATTAACCTAAGACAATCTCACAATTTCGGATATCGGGACTTTGATAGTTGCTCAGGCGGGATCCCCGAAATGTGAAATCACGATATGATTAATTAACCGTTAATCTTTTTAATTCTTAATTAATCTGGTTTAATTTTTAAGACAATTTCGCGATTTCAGATATTAGGACTTTGGAGTTGCTACATGTTGAAATGCTTGCATCACAAAACTCTGAAACCCGACATTTTGAATGTAGTCTTTAGTGATTTGACTTTTTAACAAACAGGTGGCTCCATAACTTTTAAGAGATTAGGGTCGTTTGATTAAAATGAAGACTTCATCAATGGTGAGAATCAAGCGCACATTGTTTTTATTTAAACGGGAATGAAAACTATTTAAAGTCTAAAGTTTATAAAAATATATGTGTTCCAACATACCCATTGTTGGAATTAATGTAGACTTCATCATAATATTCCAGAATCAATGGATGTGGTAAATTTGCAGAGTGTTCAACTTATCCCCCATTTATCAATAATTATTGTTCTCACACAACTAATAAATTTTTTCAACTACATGATTTTTATTTCATTTTATTCCATTATGACAACAATCATGTTCTCGATCATGGTGTCCATATCTTTATACATCTTTACTACATAAACCAGAGGTTGTGTGAAGCTAATGAAAAAATTAAATATTGTTACAATAGTCTTCATTTACAACAAGCTTTTGAATCATTATTTCCTTCTCTAAAGGCATTTTATTTCATACAACCCAAACCTCATTGAACCATATGAAGCATTGTCAACTTGACCTTGACAAAAATCCTTATCATGATGAAATCAGGGTCATGGCATCTCACAGCTACTTTCATCTTATAAAATTACTTGAAACATGTAGTTGTTTATGATGATATTGACTATATCTTTGCATTTTCGTATGAGATCCTATATCCATAGTGTGTAAATGTTCAATTTATCCAATTCCAAGTTCAATATATGGACTATGCAAGGAATCCAAAATATGGGCCTACATATGGTCTCCAACACCAACCCTCTAACTTTGGAAACCGGTGCATTTGAAATGATGACTTGAATCACATTGGTAGACCCAACTTTCTCTATTTCATTTTGTTTCTCTCCTTAACAAAACAATTCTCAGTAGAAAGAAACATGGAAACCATAGGCAAGGAAGAAATGGTTTTCACTAATGGCCTTGGTGTGATGTTTGTCCACCCATCAAACAAAACATTAAGTCCTAAATTTCTCCAAGAGGATTGAATGGATTCTAAACACCTATCCATCAAGGCCCTCACCTAAGCAAGCAATGTGGTTCTCATTTTCTAATAAGCAAGGCTCTTATAACCTTTTGGTCCATCATTAATGGCCATCACCACACCATGACAATAAGGTAATGGAACCACATTACAAGGGATTCAACACGCAAGCATCCATGCTGCCAATCTGTTGTCCACTTCATCTCTGCCTCTGGCACCAACCACTTTTTTACAACTTGCTTGCCTCATGCCTTCTTTGATTGTTCTACAATCCATGACTCCACAATGTTGAATAAAGGGGATAATCAATCCTCCACCTTTTTCCTTCATGTACTCCTTTCCTTGACCATGTCCACTCATTGTTTCTCCCTTCTATATGCAAGTAAATCTTCCAACTATGCAACTGTTGAACATCCCTCAATCTTGTGTCCAACTTCATCTAAAACATCATGTCAAAGTGTCAAATAAAGCAATGTGAAAATACACATAGGAATCTGAAAACCTTGTTTGTGAAGTAAGCCTTTTCTGTGCATAATATTTCTAATGGTTTGGATGCCATGCCATGTTTTTTTGAATGATTTTGTAAGAATTATTTTGACGTAAAACTATTTAAGCAATAGGACTAGTCAAAACTTACCCTAGTTGTTGACAAATCCAAGTTGGAGAACTCTGCCTCAAAAATATATTGCCATGTACCTGTCTACCTTTCCTTGGCTAGCAGTGTACATAATCCTTTTATCTATAGACATATTCCCAAAGCCTTCATGGTATACTACTTATTTTTCAAAGAAAACATGCTCATAACCATATTCCAAGGAATCTACTTCTACACTACGACCCAAAGAAGCATGCATGATGTGCAAAATCTAGGGCCCATTTTCTTTACAGGCTCTCCCCTATGAGAAAGAACAAATCATTATGTGATTGTACATTCATTTTTCTTATGCCAATTTGAATTTTGCAAAACCTGTCAATGTTGTCAAGATGTACCAAGTATTTACATAGCCATAATAGTTGGCATATAAAAATATTAGACCAAGAAGACGAATTGAATTGGGTGTCAATTACAATGGCCAGGAAAGCCCATAGGAATTTTTGGAACCATCAGTGGGATGCCTCCCCTACACAAATAATCCTACCACCAGAGATCTCAGATGGAAAATAAAAGTGCTCAGGATTGCCTTTTTCACTTTTTCCTCTCAAAGTGCTCATGGACCAAGCGTGACCTTGATTTGAATATCCTAGAAACCTTGTATCTTTTAAAGGTAAAAATGTCAAACATTCTCTTATTTTATCTTCATTTCCTTCAGTTTGAATTTCAACTCTTCGGTTACATGATGTGACCCTTCAGTGGCAGTCTTTCCATTTGTGTGCAGGGAAAAAAAAAGTAAATTTATAAAACTATCACTTATTTAACTCAACTTTATTATCCATGTAAAATTCCTTTGGAAAACGTATCACTGCAATATCATGCTCCAAAGTTTGAGATTCATTGTTCATTGCCATTTCTTTTGCATCTGCATTTTCAAAATGTTGGGGTGTTGTATGATTTCCTTTAATTTTCCATTCCCTTTTCAATGGAAACCATTCAGGTTTCTTTTCGCATGCCCAAAAATGGAGGATAAGAACCAATATACAAGAAACTGTGTAAACATAAATTGCAAGGGGATTTCTTTTTCTAGAACATAATTTTGTAACTAACCATAAACAACCAGCGCACTCCATGATGTCAAATTATTGCAAGAGAATGTTACCAGTCTTCTATGTGTTGACAATGCAAAAATGGCAAGTCTGCTATATGATGACTATGTAGTAGTCATTTAGTCCCCTGACCATTGTAGAGAATATAAAAATGCTTGCTCAACATAAAAATTCTCATTCTTCTTTTCTATGTATTCTAACCCAAATGTTTAATATCCACACTCTGCATTATGGAAAAATAAAATTGAAATTGAGCATAAACTCATATTACGTGCAATCATGAATGCATAGATATGTCTAAAGACAAGTTTGTAGCTGCAAATGCATACATTTAAAAAGAAATCAAAGGAAAATAATTATAGACCAAGGGAATTTTAAGACTTTGTAAGATAATTATTTACAACTTAATGATTTGAAAACTGAAAATCCACATTCGCTCAAATAACTAGAATCTTCATAAACATTGAGCATGGCCTCTTTTGTGATAATTGAGAATTAAAGTAATATCAAATACAAAAACTAGAAAGTATTGAGAAGTTGAGGCTTAAAAATGTAGAAATGATTTCATGTATGCTTATGACTTTTCACATGCTTTAATAGTAGAATGATAAGAACTATGTTGATTTCTAGTACAGTCATGCACAAATGTAAAAATATAGTTTTCTCCCAAAGCAAGCATTGCATCATTTTGTTTAATTCTTTTTCTTTTAGTTATGCTGAATTGGTTCAAGGAAAAAATATTTTTTTTTGAAGGCTTGGTAATAGTGGAGAACAATTTGGTGTGTGAGATTGTGTGACATTAGACAATATGGATTTCAAAGCATCGTAAAAATGATTGTTTTTGTTTGGAAAATAAATACTTAGTTAAATTTGATAATTTTATCAATATTTGACAAATCTAATCAAATTGAATGAAAAATCAATGATTTTGTCAAAAGTTTACTTGTGATTTATATCCCTTCCTTTCCTTGGGATGCTGAGAATTTCAAACAAACAATATATATATATATAGATATATATGTTGCAACTAGATTAAAAGATTATTTTGCAGAAATTGTCTACACAAAAGGGCAAAGAATTGGGTACATCATATATTTATTTTAATATATGTGAAAAAGGTATGTGGGAATGAAAATATCAATTTCCAAAATATATGTGCAGTTGAAATCACATTTTAATTAACTTTATATTAAAATTGTATATGAAATTTGATACACATATTTTTAAGTTAAGTTATAGTGTGAATTTTGGTATTTTAAAAATATGAAAAAGTTAGGTTTGAATATTTAAATCACCAAAACTTACATGGGAAAACTAGAATTGAAGAAAATGTTGTAAAATAACCAAAACTAAATTTCATTTAAGATATAATAATTTGTTGCAGTCTGGAGGAACTGTATTGAATCCTTGGAAATTATTAAAGACATGAAATTATAAAAGGAAGAATTAACAAAATGAGTAAAAATAAAAACTTGTTTTCATCTCACGTCAATACTAAGGAAGGACAACTTGCATGGAGTAGGATGTTGTATTGATTAAAACGATAAATTACAGTTCCTTGAGCAATTAGCAAAGTGTTGCACATACCCATGAGGAGGGTAGAGTATATAAATCATTTTCATTAACTATTGTATTATTTATTAAAATATTATTATAAAATTAGTTGGAAAATGATTATATGAATAAGTATATGTGATTGAGGGTAGAATAAAAAAATCATTTTAATCAATCTAGAAAATAATTATAGAAAATGATTATATAGATTAATCATATATGATTGAGAGTAAAATTAAAAAAGCATTTTCATCAACTATTGCATTATTTATCTAAAAATTATCATAAAATTCATGATTAAGATAGAATAAAAAAATCATTTTAATCAACTTAGAAAATAATTATAAAAAATAATTATATGGATTAAGCATATACGATTGAGAGTAAAAGTAAAAAAACATTTTCATTAACTATTGCATTATTTATCTAAAAATTATCATAAAATTCATTCATACTTTTAGGATTAAGCATATATGATTGGTCATGGCATTGTAATAGTATTTATAACTTTAAAAGTCTTTTTTTAATTTTATTTTTTTTACATGAATTTCATTTTTTTCATTGATGTTTAAGGTCTTTGGATTTCTGATAATATTTTTGTTATTTTTGTCTTTTATTTGAGGTTTGTTTTGGCCTTGCAGTCTACTCAATGTTAATGGAATTTCTTGGTCTTCCCATGTAGTATAGTATTGACCTTTCCTTGAACTAAGTTTTAGGTCATCAGGTGGATTTATTTACAATGAATTGAATAGGTTCTTTAACCCTTGTTCTCAAAAGAAAATTTGTCCCAAAGACTCATTCCAAGTATAGAAAAAAATCATATTGATCACTAGGTTGTATTTGTGTTGTATTATAATTATTGTTTTACTCATTTTGTATGATGATCACTTAATGGGGAATATTAAGATTTTATGACATTTAATGACATAAGGACTTAGTAGTTATGAGAATCAATGTTTTATGGAGTGAAGGAGAAACACATTTAATGCCTCTTTAGTGTTGAACAAGTGTTGTATTCTTTGTAGGTAGACTTAGTTTCATCCTAGCACAAAGGGGATTGGGGGTGTGATTACCTTGTCGATTATGGGGGTGCTCCTCCCACTGAGGGTTTGTGGGAAGAACCCCCGAAATAACATTTTGGTTCAATCTTTTATCCATTTTGTGCATTTTCAACCAATGCTTTTGTATCCCATTGTAACTTGATTATGGTTGCAAATTAGGGTTGTAATCTAATCTATGTTAATGGATTAGGGTTTTGGATGTTGAGAAATACCTATATATTGTAATGTGAAAAATGAATTTAATATAATGAAGAAGAGAGTGTTCTGACTCTATGTCAGGATGGTTTTCTTGATTAAGATTTTACAGGGTAAACCTTTGTGTATTGTGTGTGTGTGTGTCATTGTTGTTATTTATGTTTTTCTTGATAATTTGTATGCATCGCTTCACTTGCAAAGATTTAAAACTTACATTTGGTATTAGAGTGAGGTTATAAGCTTCATTGACATGTCTTTGTTTTTAAGGGTTTAACTCATTCTTGATAGACCAAGTTTATTTTGGGTTTATGATAAACTCGGTTTTAGTGTGAGCTATGTGTTGGTGATTCTTGTGTGAAAGAGGAGGGTGAGAAGTTTCAAAATTGAGATTGCAAATTTTGTTGATGGGTAGAATTATATGCACTCCTATTTAACAACATACTATGATGAACTTGTTTGAAGGGTCCTTTCATAATCGATGAATTACTAATAAAGAATCCATAATAGAAGTGGTAGAGAAAATATTAATATATCCTGATCTTGACAGAAGTGGTGGTTAGGATCAACACATAGGAACTTTGTGGTGAAATATCATAAAAAATAATAGAGGGATATGCAAGAGTGTATAGTGATAACCTTGTTGGCCCTGACCAAGTTTTGAGGAACACTTGGTCATATTTGACCATTTTTGGGACTTCGACAGCTTGTCAAAGATGGAGTACAACACAAAGAAGAAATCGTGGAAGGTAGACCCCTTTTTGGGTCCTTTTTGGGTTTTTGGGGATAATATAATTGGAAAGGGATGTCAGCCCATGGGTTTACCCATGCTTAGGCCCACTGTTGTATGTATAAAGAGATGTATAGGCGAAGTAAGTGAAAAAGGGGAGGGGAGAAGAGTAGTAGAGTGCGATCTATGTGATCAGAGAGTTGCGAGTTGTGCTAAGTGTTGGTAATGATTGTAAATGCTTTGTGCATACTGTAAGAGGCTAAGTGCAGGATATTGTAGAAGTCTCTATGATTTTAGCGCAAGGAAGAAGGATCTAGCGAGCTGCGCAGATCTTCTGTCCTATGCGAAGAGGGATTTCGATGGCCCTGTGTTGTAACCTGATTAATTGAAGCTAATAAAGAAGAAGAATTTATGGATATAGCCCCAGGGTGGGGGTGAACCATGGTAAATCTGTGTGTTGTGATATGTGCCTTGACCTGATGTGTTTGTCCCTTCCTTTGCTAAGTGCTTTGATGTGTTTAGATAGATCTATTTATGCTTTGTGCTTCTGAGATATGAATGAATGTTAGATCTAGTATGTAAGATGATTAGTGCTTGATCTGCCGAATCTAATCTATCTTGTGGCTAAGTGCTGAATTATCTTAGATCTAAGTACATACTACGATGCTTTGTGCTATCTGCGAAGTATCATAAGGGTTGAATATTGATGAATAATCTATGCTAAGTGATTGCTGAGTGTTATAATCACAGATCTGTGTCCCAGCTAAGGTTGCAAACACCTGATTCTTGCAACCACCCCTGCCTCTACCTCAGGTGAGACTTCATCTGCTTCACAGGTGTTGTCGAAAGGGCCGGTAGTTAGGGTTTTGTTGGTGCGTTGTTGTAGTGTTGAACCCTGGGTCTGCCCCTGTGCCAACAAATGGTTCTGTTGCTGGGACTTGAAAGTGCGATTGTTGGGAACTGAGCAGAAGAAGCTTTGTGCAAAGATTCATCCTGAATTATGAAATCTCGGTGCATGGATCTATGCCCTAGTGCGCAGTGATCCACTTGATCTGAAAATCTCTATGATGAAGAAGGAAGGACATATCTAAAGGAAAGAAGTCATATCTGCAAGAAACGAGGTTGACACTAAATAAAAGAGGTAAGATCTGTAAGCTCTGTGCTCTGATAAAGGTAAGAATAGTTAAAAGTTCTTAGATATGGAAGCTTTGTGCCCTGTAGAAGTAAAAGAACTGGAAATTTTTGTTTATAAAGTATGGATTTAGGTATTCTTGATAGATTTTGTCCTAGATTTAAAACTAGGGCATTTTTAGATGAAAGAACATTTGATATGAATAGATATGATAAGAATAATGAAAGATATGTTATACCTATGCATAGAAAGAATTTTTGGACTAACCAATGGATGCAGGATCCTAGAAAGAAATTTTTGCAGGCTATCCATTATGACCCTAGTAAGCAGTACAAGAAAAGTTGGGGATCATTGAAGAGAAAGAGAGGATTAACTCTTTGTTACAATTGCAGAAGACTAGGACATCTTGCTAAGGAATGCCCTGGGAGAAACCCTAGTTGCCTATGTTGTAAGGCTATGGACTATGAAGTACTAGATTTCCCTAGAATGATTGCTAGACTTGAAAAGATGAATATGGAGAAAACAAACTATGAAGGAGATCAAGAGACTAAGATTATAGAAGAACCCCAAAAAGAATCAGAGATTATGTTATTGAAAATGAAAGAAACCCTTGATGAACATAAAGATGTCAGTTTGTCAGAGATCGTCAAAGAAAACGAGAAAATCGAAGTAAGAATATGAGACTTCAACATTGACTGTGCTTTGGATGAGGGAACACAGATGAACATTATGACAGAAAGTACTTGGGAAACCCTAGGAAGGCCTGCTATGGTTCCTTCACTAGAAAAAATAGGTTTGTTTAAAGGAAAAATGGTAACCCTATGTGGCAGGATTACCCAAATATCTATGAGTACCCATGGAGCTTCTACAGAGGATGAATTCAAAGTTATTAAATTTATTGAGGACCATGCCCCATTTCCATCTTTGTTAAGAAAGATCTCGATTGAAAAAGACCATATCCCAAGAAAAGAAGAAAAGGAAGCCCTAGAAAAGAAGAAGCAAGAACTCACGGAATTTATGACAAGAAGGATCGTCTACTTGATGGAAGAACAAGAGAACAGATCTAAGATATTGAACACCAGGGACTTGGATGTTGAAGCTATAACAACATTAAAGGAACCATAAAAGACTGAAATACCTAATCCATATGATGAAGGAGTATTACCCTTGGATCTGAAGAAAGAATCTCAACATTGCGAAGTGACTATGTCGAGAGAAGATAAGAATCGGAATGGAAAAAGGATGACCGAGACAAAGCTCACTAGGAAGAAGGCTAGGAAGCTAAGTAATAAGAGAGCCAAGATTGAAAAGTTAAAGAAGACTCCAGAGGAAACTTCACAGAAGGAAAAATCACAGGAATTGAGCTTCACCGAGACATCAGAACAACGACATATGGAACTTCACCGTGGTGAAGCAATATAACCGTTGGACCGATATAACCGTTCGACTTACGCCCTGAATGGACAAAAAAGCATTAAAGGATCACCACCAGACCATTAGACCATGCCATTATGGATGGATCAACATTCATGGAAGCTTCATATCCGTTGCAAGCAGACCGTTGATGAATTTCCTATTTAGCTCATCGTGTCATGCCCGAAGAACACTTTTTCCAACTGAAAAGTCGAAGCCCACAAAACTAGTGATTGTCTACAGTGATCATTGCAAGAAGATTGTTCATCCTAGTACAGTATTTTTAGATCATTGTGACCCCAATTATCTTTCCCGAGTGCGTATCTCCAACGATCTCACCACACTTGAGGAATCCATCACAGAGGTCCTTCTCAATTTAATGACTGAGAGAGTCGTGGTGGAAAGAAGAATGTCCATTGGAGTCTAAGCATCATCGATGAGAGGAGTGAAAGCCTCCCCATTGATGGCTTGAGCAGGAACATCTAGAGCCGGTGCAGAGGGAATAACTAAGCATAAGGACGACATAGCCAACATGAAGTTAGTGCCATCCATCCTACCAGCTTACATACCCCCTCTGAGTGGTGAGATTAATAGGGACAGTGTCCCTAGAGACTTTGAATACACCCTAATCACTGCATATCTACCAAAAGGAGTACGCACCTACTGTGCAGATCAAGACAAGGTTACATCGTTGAAGTTTTGTGACTTCAACCTAGGGGACCATAAAGTTTACAACATGCTTTCCCCATATAAGTACTTGACGAGAACTAAGGGAAAGAGTTTGAAGCTCATCCCTCAGCAATGGACGATGAAACTTGCGTAGTCTACTTTTCTCAACGTTATGAAAATACCGCACTTCAACAAACACCAGGAGGTGAATGCTTGTGTAAAATTGTTGCTAGCAAGTTACCACGGAGGATAGCTATGGTTAGATCGTCGCATAACTATTGATCCGACGCTGATCAATAGGATCATCGGGCTTAGCATGCAGGGCCCTGATCCCCATGAGTATTATCCTGGAAAGACTATAGACCGCACTCTTGTGCATAAGATCAAAGAAGGCTATGGTGATGTTGAGAAAGGCGCGAGAGGATACAAGGTAGCTTCTATTGAAAGTGGCACAGTGCGCCTCGCATGCCAACTGATTGTAGAGAAGTTGGTATGCAATAATTGACCAACACAAGTATCTGGCTTTGTAGTTGACCTCGTAGGAAAGTGCACAGAAGCACTACATATGAGCTGGGCGAAGTACCTGGTGAATCAACTGGAGATTGACTGTAGAGAAGCCCAGGATCAGGGGCATGAATTCCATTTTAGCTGGCTCCTGATACTGATCACTTTTGTTGCATGGGAGCTACCAGAAGGCGCAACCTTCCCAGACCTTGACCCCTTTGAGCCACTAGCCGCGAAGTTCAGTACATTATGGTACTTGAACGACATGAGCAAGAAATGACAATTGAATACCATTTTCCACGTGTACTATAACCAACTAAAATCATCCATAAGGCATGAACCTCACATAACCCTGAACACTTTACATATATTCCGACCTCTGATAAAGTTCAATGCAAACCACCACTTTATATACTTAACCCCATGTGTTGATGAGCACCAGGAACAACTTTAGTCCTATTATAATATGACAGAAGAAGACCTGGAAGAGATCACCAAGGAATGGTCAGTGAACCTCCTTGTTTCAGCAGACCCCGTAGAAATGTCCGACATCGACAGCCCCGGAACTGCACAGGATATACCTAGGCCCAGTAAGACAAATAAATCAAAGATGATGAAGAAGACTGACGAAGTCCAGGATGTTGATAGCATATCTGTAAGGATGGCTTCCATTACACCAGATGAAGAAGGTGATGACAAAGAAGGTACAAAAACTAAATAATATAAAGTTGAAGTACCACCGCCTAGGACGAAGAAGACTCATCGAAGAAAAGGAAGGTCTCACCTCTGAAATCTTCCTCCAGAAAGAAACCAAGAACCCCTGTAACCAAGATGTGAACTGCCCTCACATTGGATGACTTTGATTTCATTGTTGCAATGGTCAATTATGCTTCAAAGGAAATCATAGAGAAGCAGGATGTGAAGCAGGATGCGAAGCAAGATGAGAAGAAGGATGCGAAGCAGGAACAAATGTATAGCCAAATTGAGATCATTCTCCAAGGAGTACAACAAGTACTCCAGTCTAGCCAAGCAATATCTACTACACCTTTTCCAGAAGGAACAACAGAAGTGGGAGATGAATCAGTTCAGCTTCGCAAGATTGTTGATACAGTCGAAGTATGCCTTCGACATGCTTGGGAAGAAAAAGTGAAGGCCACCCAAGCCCTAAAGAAATTAGAGGAGGAAATTATTGAACAACGCCAAGCCGTGAAACAAGCAAAGAATGTTCTCCAAGCAAAATTTGAAGAAGACAGAGCGAGCATCCAAAAAGAGAAAGAGAAATTGCTTGCAATGTGGATAGGAATTGAAGAAGCAGTCAACAGATCATTTCGCTCTGTGACCGGCTTAGAGAAGAAGGTTGATGATCCCATAGAATGCCAAGTGATGAAGTTGGTTGAAGTTACTCAGCAACTTCAACAAAGGGTTGTGGAATTAGAGCTTCAGACCATACCATAGACTCCACAAGAAGTGCGCGACCAATGAGAATTGAATGCTCAGAGCATTGTCGAGAGGATTAAAACACTTGCTGCAGAATGTAAATAGCTAAGTAGCAGAAGTACATAGATATATGAACAACTATATGAAGACCCAGAGTTGAAGAAACTGGAGTCCCAACTCTAGGAAGCAAAGCAGCACACAGATATAGTACAAGTGCAGCTCAAGATCCTCTCACCCATTGAGAGGATGAATATATCCTAGGAACAACGCATTGCCCAACAACTTATTCTTACCATGCAGAACAAAGTGATGGAAGTCACCCAAAAACTCCAGCTGATCTTGGAGGTGACCTACCTACTATTTGAAGAAATTGAAGGCTAAGGAACACTACTAGAACAAGTAGTTGTTACAGTTGAGAAGCAACTGGAAGGACCTATCAGCGAAGCGGTTTTTCAGGAATTCACTGAGCAAGAAGCAGTAGCACAGAGACAAGCCGAAGAATCTTGAGCCAAGCTCGAGACCTTTGAGGCAAATTTACCCAAACCTGAAAAAGGGGAGGGGAGACGATTATTAGAGTGCGATCTATGTGATTAAAGAGTTGCGAGTTGTGCCAAGTGCTGGTAATGATTGTAAATTCTTTGTGTATACTTTAAGAGGCTAAGTGCAGGATATTGTAGAAGGCTCTGTGATTTTAGCGCAAGGAAGAAGGATCTAGCGAGCTGTGCAGATCTTTTTTCCTATGAGAAAAGGGATTTAGATGGCCCTACATTGTAACCTGATTAACTAAAGATAATAAAGAAGAAGACTTTGTGGATGTAGCCCCAGGATGGGGGTGAACCATGGTGAATCTGTGTGTTGTTCTCTGTGCCTCGACCTAATGTGTTTTTCTCTTCCTTTGTTAAGTGATTTGATGTGTTTAGATAGATCTATTTATGCTTTGTTCTTCTGAGATATGAATGAATGTTAGATATAGCATGTAATATGCTTATTGCTTGATCTGCCAAATCTAATCTATCTTGTTGTGGATAAGTGTTGAATTATCTTAGATCTAAGTACATACTACGATGATCTATGTTATCTGCGAAGTATCATAAAGGTTGAATATTGATGAATAATCTATTCTAAGTGTTATAATCACATATATGTGTCCCAACTAAGGTTGCAGACACCTGAGTCTTGCAACCACCCATGCCTCTACCTCATGTGAGACTTCATCTGCTTCGCAGGTGTTTCCGAAAGGGCCGGTAGTTAGGGTTTTTTTGTTGTTTTTTTGTAGTGTTGAACCCTGGGTTTTCCCCTATGCCAACAAACCTTGACAAACATAACCCCTAATTCTTGCAACATTGTCTTGAGGATGGTAAAATTATGTTTCTTTTTCCAAATATGTAAAATGAGTATATTACAATTTAATGAATACATTTTCCTATTATTATAGATGGTTTTATACTTTATCAAAAAAATTGCCAAGTCTTTACAAGGTTTTATAATTTAGTGAAAGATTCGCCAAGATTTTACAAGAGTTTATAATTTAGTGAAAGATTCACCAATATTTTACAAGATTATATAATTGACTAAAAGATTCGCCAAAAAATTATATATACATATTATATTATTAACAAAATAGCCTTTATTGTTTCCTATGTATAATGGTGATTCACCCATTTATTATACATACAAATTTAGGGGGGGTTCTTAAAATTACCCCTGGATCCATCCTACCATAGAACATACTCATATTGTTTTACTCTCAAATTCCCCCAACAATGGAAGGAATCAATCATGCAATTCTCTGAGACCCTCATGCGCTCTAGAAGAGCACCAAATCTTTCATCACATATCTCTAAAGGTCTCATACCAAGTATCTCGGTGCCCACAAAATTGTAATCCTTTGGCCAAAGTATGTTGATAGTCATGTTTTCATGTCCATAATCACTAAACCAGACCTCCCTGTCAATCCATACTATTTCCTGTGAAGTCCCATCCTCCCACAATAACCCTATGATGTCAGCCCTACTATATATATCTAGTTCCCCAGGGTCGAGAGAAGCTATCATTCTCTCCCAAATCAGCATTGAAACAAGGGTATCTATAGAGTCATGCCATGACTCGGGATGCTGACATACCAAAAATGCCTCCATGTGTCTCATGACATCATCATCGAGATCCCCTAAGGAGAAAGTCTCTTTGTCCTACTGACAAGTCTTGAAATTGCCAAGCTCTCCAACTATATATACATCATGTATGGTCCTCAATATCCCTAATGATGTCTGTTGCAACCATACCTCCTACCAACTAACCTCATAGACATCATCATAAGCATATAACCATATCTACTCCTAGTCCTCATCCTGCTGAGACTTTGAACCTCTATCCATCTCTGGAACATACTTTGTCCCATTGTTGAGGATGCTCTCCATCATGCCCCGATCCTCATATGATTTTATTGAATGAACCACCCATATCTTGTTGTATATAATCAAATCACTCCCGTCGGGTGGTCTCTTCCTACAAACTTTCCATGTCCCCTGCCACTGTCTATCTCCCCCTATGTTTCTTTCTATGATGAAATTATCAGGGAAGGATAAAAAAAAATAATTGCAACTGCATGTAGGACTGGAAAGTATCATAGAATTTTGTCAATCCCAAGGACTTGACCAAAATCTCATCCCCTAGAATCCATGGTGAATAATTGCATGTACTCATCACTAAACTCCAACCATCAGGTACAACAGTCTGTAACTCCAAAAACTGTTGGTCAATCACTCTCCCTCCATCATCACTCATATAGTTGTTTCTACTAGGAAGGTGATCTCCCATAACTATGTACTACTGTAAGGAAGAGGAATATCCATGCTCCACTAAGTGTGTTTCCTCTTTGCAATCCAATACATCCCCATGAATCTCATTGTACACCTCTCCATGCTCATGTGAACTATCTCTCATCATCATATGCCCCTGTGTACTCACGCAAACCTTTGTATCATCCTACATCATCATGTATCCAAGGTGTATTTCTGGGTAAACCTCTATATGGATGCAATTCAATCCTAAAACACCAATGGAAGTGTCCTCATACCTGCCCTTGGCTCTGGAATCCCAAGTGTATGTGTAAGACCAACTGTATCAGAACCCGTCATGAATGGTGGTCCCTGTGACACATAGATATTCTCCAATGTCTCCTAGTAGCATATCTCCATATCCATCATTGATCATGGGTGTCCCTCACGTACCTCCATCAATTGGTGCTCCTCTACCAACCCACCAACATCCTCTAGCGAAGTAGCTAAAGTAAACATCTGGCTCTTTGCTGAGATAGATGTAGTGGATCCTCGACTAGTCTCATGAAGGAGCTCCTCTAGTATGGACCTTGATACCCAAAGCGTTGTCTGTGCACCTTCCAATAATGCCAGTGTGATTGCCAACTCATGAATAAGTTGGTCAACCTCAATTTCCTTCTCGCTCAGTGCCCTATGATACATCTTGCCAACCTCTAGTAGGTAATATTTGTCCATTAACAAGTTTTGGTAGTCATCCCTCATCATAGTCACTCTCTCCCTTAGTGTATGCAAGTCATCAATGGTAAGGCCCCCATTTGAACTATCATGTGCCATTTCTTCCCTCCAACAATAACCTGCCACCAATGTGTGTGTATCATCAATGCATCTATTGGTTTCCATTATCATGTCCTCACTGACTCTCAACTATCCTATCAAGTGTCGTCACTCCTGTTCACAATCCTGTTGAGGTGCTACCTCATGCCCCTCACTGCTAGTGTCAATAATGGAATTCCCAACAACACAATCCTCAAAAGATAAGCCACCAAACTTCCCATTGTCCATTTTTCTATTGATTCCTCATGTATGTCACTGCACATCATCACCAACTTCTACCCCCATCTGAATCACACTGTATCCTATATGGGCAGTTGTATCCTCCTGTGTGCTAACTCTGATAATGTCATCTGCACCTGGATGCCATACAGATTTGTCCAGACATGAGATACGGTCATCCGGACCAATAAGGAGTGCATTCTCATCACTGTAGACCGGTCCTAGAAGTGATTCTCCCATCAAATTGTTAGTCTCCACAAATTTATCTAACAATAGACTCCCCAAAAGAGGTGATTCGCTCTCCTCATACTGATAGGTATGTATATAGTCAATTGGCTCCAAGACATGCCTCTCCTCCTAGACCTGTAGATCCATATGTCCCTTGTGTTCAAATGTTACACAAGGCTCCTCTACCACCTCTAGAATGCTACTAATATCCTCATGTGTCATGTCTATCATAAATGTATGAGAAGGTAAAGACTGTTTCACACTCAACTCCATGGGAGGAACAATATTCCCCATGCATGACCTCATACCATGTGCTAACACATCTGAATCCTTACAAGTGTCACCACTATGTTGAAGTGTTGAGTCCTCAACATTGTTTGATAGGGAAGCTAAATAAGATGCACCATCATCATGTCCATCCAAATGTCCATCAGATGCATAGGAGTCACTAGCCTCATCAGACTGCTCTAAATAGGCATCTATGGTTGCATCCTCATGCATCTCCTCATCCTCACAGTCATAGTGCACCTAAACAATGTGCACCTTCCCTTTACCCCTTCATCTATGATCTGGATCCCAAGGCTCTTTGCAATTGTAGCAAAGTTTTGTGCTCCTAATGGGTGTAGGCTCAATCCGTGCTTCCTTCCATCTACTAGCTGGTAGTGATGTATCTACCTCCTTTCCTTCTTTGGCTCTATTTTCCTATGCTATGCTTCTCCAATAATGGATTTCTTCCATCTTTTTGGCCCAATGTGTAATCTCATCTTTGGTCCACCTAGGATTTTTTATGGAAACAAATTGTTGGAATGTTACTTGAGCTCTGAATGTCTCACTAAGGGGGTAATATTCCTCATTACAATATATGATCTCCTCTACAAAATCTTCAAACTCCATATCTCCTCTATATCATCAATGTATATCATAGACTAGTGAAGGAAATTCGCTCTGATACCACTATAATGTTCCCAACCAAATCTGATGTAAAAATCATATCTCTATGGTTGAGGAATTTCGTCAAACACTTGGCATATAAGCTCCCAAATCCATTGAAATAAATTCAACACTTTGTCCCAATTAACTCAAGTTTAATTCATGAATTTGATGTCAAACACATCACATGGAACACCTAAAACCCTTCCTAATGAGTGGTTGTTCTGAATTTGTGTTGGTTTTTATGTTTATTTGCATCGGTTGCTTGAGGTATTTTGTCAAACACTTTCTGTGCAATGGCTATAACATTCATTTAAGGGTATTTTCTGATGTATGTGGCCCATATTTCTTCATGTAATATATAAGGAAAACACATGCAATGATAACCAAATAAACTAGAATCTAATAGCTATTAAAAACCGTAAGATAATACCTCAAATCCTTGCTTTATTTAACATGCACTTGGATGTCCAACACATAGTAATTTCCATATCTGATTCGATGAATATAACAACTACAAAATAGGGTTGTAATTCTCTCAAAATGCAAGGAAATATCAAGATTAATCCTCCTCAAGGATCCCTTAATGATGGCATCCCAAAATGGCTGACATAATGCTCCAAAATCAATTCTACCATGCCAAGAAATGTGCCCTCATGATGAAATTTTCCCTACTGAAATATGCACAGTAAAATCTAATGTAAAACCTTCAAGAAATGGCTGCAACTTGTAGATATGATTATGGTTAACTCATATGTGAATATCCCCTGGTTGTAGATGACAAATATGCTCATAAATCATGGGATATCAAACCCCCAATGTGTCATCCTTCATGAAATTCACTCAGCCATCAAAATATATAAATATGGAGGTTGTTAACCCCCCACAAGTGACAAAAGGTTTTCCCTAATGATTTCCAAGAGTCCCCAATCAATATCTAGTACAAAACCAAACTCCTTAGACCAAATCGAATCTCCCTTGGCTGAGTGGTGTGCCCTCTCTATAGAAAACCCTCTATGATGCATCCTTCTTCATGAACTGATGGATGAACTAGTTCTGAACTAATGTAGAATGGTGAGGGAGGAATATTTCACCTCCTTGGCCAATCTTGGATCAAGAACAGGATAATATTTCTCTCCCTTGTTGATCTCTAGGGTTTATTCAGTCAAAACCCTCAAAACCCCCAAGTACCATGGGCTCTCTAGCTAAGAAGATAGACATCAAAGTATCAATCAACATCCTGAGATAATAGAGGCCCCTATCTCTATTTTATCTCCCATGTTCACCTTTTCCCTCCAAGTGAATTTTACTTTATTTTTATTATTCTTTAATTAAATCACTTTATTAATAAATTGACCTTTTTGCCTCTAAAAAGTGATTTATTCATCCCTATGGCTTCTCCGGCCACTGAAAGTAACTTCTCATCATCTAATCCTATAGTTTTCTTCCTCTCAATTTCGATGATCTATTAAACTAATATGTTTCTCCAAGTATTATTCCCAAAATTACCTTCTTAGTGAAATTAATTAAATATGACCCATAGTGACTCAAAATTATAGAAATCGTCGGAATGCAATGGAACCAAATCCAAGCTGTGTGGAATGGATCCTGATGATGAAATATGTTGAATGATGCAATTGGGGCCCAATAAAACCCCTCAATAACTCATGAGCTCGTTGCCACCCCCATCTGGCCACTCTGGTAGGAATAACACTCTATAACATAATAATGTTCAAAAATGGGGACATTACAGGGTTCATGAGTCTTGTTATAACTTTTTCCTTCCTCATAGTGCATCCTCCTATTCTGACGCATCCAATTTGCACCAACACTTAGTTCATTTTTTGTTTCTCGTGGGTTTTTTGCATTATCTTGTTAAAGTCCCAAAACTCTACTCTCACCAAAATGAATACCATGTTCTATGATCCTCATATTGCAATATACTTACAATCTTTTCGAGTTTTTCACTGTGGGTATGAACCAATTCCCTGACTCATTTGATTGTCATCACTACAAGTCTTACTAACCAACTTATGACACTAAGTCATTTTCAATAATTTTTCTTTACTCTCTTGTAACTCAATACTTAGCCGATTTTCAATTTCACCAAGGGTTTGCAGGTCATAACTCTTCAAAATTCTCTTCTCCTTATGTCCAACTGATACAACCCCATACTTAACCATTTCTTGATTTTTCACCGTGGGTTGGCGGACTACAGGTTGGTCTCGATTCTAATATCTCTTGAAATCCACATCTAATCCTCCATTGTAATACATATTGTCTTTTCACTTTTACCAAAACATATTTAATGTTAATTTTACGGAGGATAATAGCTAATTAAAATATTGAAATTTCATTATTAATGGCAGACTTTTCGATGCAATTCTCCAATAACTCGAATTTAATTCACATTAATCCTTCCTTTGAAAGAAAAGATCCCAATTATATTATCGAAAAAGAGTTTACATTGAAATTAACATCTCAAATTGATTGTATAAGAGTCGTCCAACTTCATCAAACATGACAACAAGAAAAAGAGAACAATTTTGCGGTGATACTCTAAACTTATTTGGGTGGGAGAACCAAAGATTCTAGTGGTTGAGGTCATACTGGTAGTATTCATCATTTTCATTGCAAGAAATGAATGAAAACAAATTTTGGACATCAGGCATTGCCTTAGCAGGTTGTGTACAAGAAGTTTTTGATTTTAGAGAGATAGTTTCCTAGTGTGTTGAAAAATTTCATAAAAATTGAAGTATATTTCAACTCCAAGGAGAATCTCCTGTTTCCTTATCACCATCAATTTTCAAAAGAATGTAAAAAATTACCTAGCCAAAAATTATTTTCAAAGGAGATGAAGCCAGAATCTTTCTGAAGGAAAACAAACAATGAATTGTAACTTTTATAGGAATATCTTGAAGATCCTGCAATGATGCATGAAGACCTTTATAATATTTAGATGATTTTACTAAAAAACCCTTATTGAGAGATAGCATGGATTTTTTCTAGAGTGATAGGCCAAGACTCTACAACAACTATTCCTCGGTTGGCTCTTTATATTTTACATTTTACAGTTCATGAAAAAACCTTTTCTGAAGAAGAATCTTTCACTGTATAGAATACTTTGTTTCACAAAATTACCAAAAAATTAATTTTTGAAAGAATCCATACAAAAAATAAAAGGATTAAATGAAAATCCAATTATGATTTAGATCTCAATGGTGTACCACCTTCCTGAATTGCTCACATCCAAAAGGCTACAGGAGAAGCACTTGAAAAAGCACTTGAAATATCAGTTGATGAAATGGAAATAGGAAACACTAATTTGAAAGAAAGAATCAAAGAATTGGAATATGCATTGATGCCACCTCCAATATTTGCAAGTCCAATCACCACTATGAAGCCACAAAATACTTTGGACGACACAAAGGAATCTAGTTCAAAACTAAAAGGTACATCAATTTTATTTGCGGTTGTTAGACAATATATTGGAAAGAATATTCAAAAGAGAATGTCTCTAATTCTTGAGACATGGGAGTTAACAGATTTTTTTTATTTCTTTAGCATCAAAAATTTCAAATTTAAAACAATAAATGGAAGTTGATATGAAAAATGATGAAGGAATTTATAAAGAGGAAATGACTACTTTTGTGATTAAAGTTTCAAATATGACCGAGCATAAAAGAAAGGAAGAAGACTTACCTTCCCCGGATCACATTAAACAATTAAAGTCTTGTTGGGTAAAAATAATTAAATGTTTAAAATAAATATTGGATGACCTTGATACTTTAAGTATCAAAAGAGGTGAATGTTATTTAAAATTAATTGGTTTGGAATTAGATGTAACAAAAGGAGAGGTTGAATACACAAAAATCATTTTAAATTCAATGTTTACGACTAAGGAACAATTTGAGGCAAAATTGGAATCATTAAAATCTACATTGGCGGAAAGGTTCAATGGTTTAATGGAATACTCTGAATTTGAGGTAGAAAGTTGGTTAGTCAATTATGTGAACAAGAATGAGGATATGGAAGACATGGTACATCAAGTTTCAATTGACTATTGAGACACTGAATATTCATTGTTTGATATAAGAGTGAGACAAGAGGTAATTATTGCTTCAATTAGGGATTATGTTGAAAATATGTTAATGAAAGTTTTAATCAATATAACTGAAGAAAATCAAGAAGTGGCAGTTACAACCGGCCCAAAAACCGCAACTCGGGAGAACAAAAAAGGAGCATTGACAGGAAAATGATCAGAGGGAGAGAACGCCATCATAGTGAGTAAAGCCGATCACATTCTTCTCAATTGTTTTCTCTTCTCATTCATAAGTCATCCAATTGTGTCTTATTTATCCTAAGAAAAACATAATTGATTTTTGATTTCTTATTTTTATATTCTTTTCAGGTCCAACCCTTTTCTATTATTTTATTTAATGGTCCATAGGAGCCCAATCCCAATCCAACTTTGAATGAAAGAAAAATTTATTTTTAAGACTATCAAAGACTATATTATTTTTTGAAAAAATCCCAGAGAACTATTTTGGGGATAAACTTTATTGATATCTTTGAACTCTGAGTTTTAAGCTTAAGATATTTAAATTTTTCCTATCATATTCTATCATGCTTTTAATGATAAGACTCTTTTAAATTTCTCTCATTTGTGGGCCAATTTATTTATTTCCTTGAATGTGATTACAATATTGAATATTGTGATGGATGTGAGAGTTATTTTATTTTTTTAGTAACTGTTGTTTATTTCTATATAATATTTCTACAAATATTATATTTTTATGAGTAAAGATTCATGGTCCTCTTCTCGGGAATTATTTGGTGTATGTATATTATTTTCAATCAACAAAATTTTTACATTTTTATTGAGTGACAAAGATCTAGGGTTTGCTATTTAGCATTATCCCATTTTCACATTATAGTCCCAAGATATTCAAGATTAATCTTTAAAGAAAATGCATAAGAGTACCACTTCTATAAAAAAGAAGGGGGATATTTATATCCTTGTGAGGTTGTTCTTTGTACCCTAGCAGATCTAGACATCAACAAGAGGATTCCAATTCGTAATGTGGCCCTCTTGATAGGCGTTAGATGAAATCCTTCTAGTAGCCATATTTTTACTTTCAACTTTCCTTTCCATAAAAAAAATCATTCTCCAATGATTTAGGCTCAAAGAGACATACCTCATGTTGAAGGCTCTCCTTTAAACTAACCATAAAGAGATCTAACAAATTTTCCTCTGGAATATTCTTCACTATAAGACACAAATTTCAAAATTGTTGAATGTGCTCTATAATTGGACCTATTTTCTTGAGATTTATCAAGTGTCTAAAGAATATGATTCTATTAATATCCCCATAATATGCTATTAATTCAGCTGTAAAAATAGACCAAGATACAACAAAGTCCTTTTTATGATCACAAATCCATTGGTACCACATAAATTGACGAGGTTATGAATACAAAGATGCAATAGTTACCTTTTGTAAAGTTGGCACTTTGTGTAGAACAAATAATAACTACATATGGAATATCCATGTTATTGAATCATTACCATCAAACTTTCTCATATCAATCTTAGGCATGAATTAGTTCCTTGGTCTTGATTTGAACCCTCGATGATCTAGATCTTCGAGTGATGAAATGATCAAGTGTCGAGGACTACAACCTCTTGTTCTCCAATTTTGTTTTACTTTTCTCAATGTGTGACCAAAACTCTACCCTGTTTTTTCCTTATCATCTTCTCGTGGAGGTGAATTAGGCATATGGATGAGTCTTATCTCATTCAAAATTTGCCCTTCACGCCTTTCAGATTATCTTTGATATTTTATTTGAGATCCCTTTTAAACTCTTCAAAATATCTTTGTCTTTTCATATATATGATGTCAACATGTATTACCATTATACTTTATATGGTTTCCATTATCCCTTCCAACTTGGACAACCTAAATTCCATATCTTGTACTTCATCTAGCATGTTGATGTTTATTATAAAATTGAAAGAGACAGAACAAAAATTATAGAATATACCTAGATTTATTGTAGAAATGACAGATTATAACAACAAAAGGCAATAGAAGAACCAAAATACTAGAAATAGTTATAACTTTATTAATGAGATCAATATTCACTTGCCTCTTAAAGGGAGAAACCTCTAGATTATAAGAGATTTGAATACAATATTCTTCACAAAACATATCATTACATTGCTTCTATTTCTTTATATAGTTCTATATACCTCCTAGGAGGTTTCTAGTAGGAAAAACCTTTTAGTAATCCTTCTTACAATTATTGATTTCACACTATATCTACTACATGGGCATTATTTACTATGAATGACCTCAATACATAAAAACCTATCTATCTAATTAAGGTGGTTAGGGTAGGCCCCTTAACATGGTCTCCTCCTTATAAAGAAACATTATCCCCAAGTCTGGAGATGAGAGAATTGTTGAAGGATCTTTGTTGGTTCCATTGTGGCATCCTTGGGTGGTGTATCCTTCCACTACATTAGGACCTCCTAGATATTTTTTCGGTGGAGAGGAAACTCTCTTTTTTCAAGAACGTCCTTGGGATGCAACCAAATGCAACCTTCTTCATCCAATTCTAGAAGGCTAGTTTGATTTTGGAAATTAGATCCAACCACTTTCTTTAAGAAAGAGACATGAAATATTGGGTGAATTTTAGAGTGGCTAGGAAGATCCAATTTGTAAGACACTAACCCATTACATTTGAGGACCTTATAAGAGCCATAAAACTTGGGATCAACCTTCTCATGGTATTTTTCTTTGAGAAAGGTCTACTTATGAGGCTATAGATGAAGCAACAAATAATCACTTCTTCAAAATAGTTCTTTGAAATATGTTAATCATCCTATTTTGATTCATTACGAGATTATCCTTGAGACTACGGAGAATCTAAGCCTAATATGTGATGGTTTTTTCTACCTTGTGCACCTTAGATACTCTTGATACATAGGATAGTACAAATGGGGGATTTTTTCCATAGACAACCTCAACGGGAGTCATGCAATTGGAACCATGATAAGTTGTATTATACCACCATTCTACTATAGGTAACCAGTGGAACCATATGGATTGTCATTATGGAGTAAACCATCACAAATACACTTCCAAGCACTTGCTGACAACTTCAATTGGACCATCAGTTTGGGGGTGATATGTAGTGCTAAGATTCAATTGATTTATGTGGAGCCAAAAAAAATCTTTCTATAAATTCAAAATGAAACTGGGGTTAGAGACTATCATAATATATTGAAACTTACCATGGAATTTAAATATATTATCCATGAATACTTGAGAGACCACAGAGGCTTTAAACAGGGGTTGTAGAGAAAAAAAATGAGCATATTTGGAAAGTTGATCAAACGCAACCATGATTATGGATTTATTTCAAGATTTTTTGTAATCACACAATTAAGTCCATATAGCTAGAAGAATGGGTAAATGTTGTAGTGCACCTGGAGGTTTCATTTTCTTGTCTCTCCCTTGTGTCATTGGAAAATGTCACATTCAACCAAAAAAGTGAAAATCCTTCCTGATTCCTTCCTAAAAAAAGGAGTTTGATCCTTTCATATGTTTTATGAAACCCTAAATGACCTTCTGTGGGAGAGGCATGTATTTCAAAGAACACCCATGATTTAAATCTTGATTTCTTGTGTTGGGACCCTAAGTTTTTGGCAGGACTTCATGTGTGCCAAAAGTCTACACTAAGCGTGCATTGCACAATGTCAAGACATAATGTATGCGCCAACCAATTTTTTTTTGTTCACAAGGACTTGTAAAGTTCACATCCATGTTGAATCCTTGAAGATATTCAATAATGATGGTAACTATTTTGTAACAATTTGATTGGTCATGGTCAAGGTTGTGGGTGAGATGGCAAGTTTGTTATGATTTCCACACCCAAGGATGCATGTGAATATGTAAGGGTTGTTTTTTTCATTAACAATAATTTCAGTGTTATGTTAGCTAAATATGAGTTAGAGCTCCAATTAAGGTTTGTTTTTAGTCCTGGTTATGTTCTTCTTCATTGGTTGTTCAGATATATTATGTGAATATGAGAAAGAAAGTAGATCATGATCTAAGCGCATAGATCATCTCTATTTTCACTCTGAATGCACTCTAAGAAGGCTTTGGCCTTTGTGTACTAAAATATATCTGAATGAATTTAATATTAATTAATGAAGCATAAATCTGTGTTTGACTCTTCATATTATGGGTTCTGTTTTGAATGTATTTTTGTTATATATTACTCTGGGAATATCTGATATAGATGTTGTGAATGAATGTGAAATGGTTGCCTGGTATTGAGTTACATGTCTCCTATATGTATGATTCCTTCATGATTTGCACAAAAACTATGGTCTCTATGATTCTCATGGAGTCTTGGGTGAGACCTTTTTCAATCCTTGAATATTGAACATTTTGATGCCTATGGGGTATTGTTTGGTCAATCCTTTTGAACCTTGGGTCTGAAACCCCAAATCCAACAATTGGTTCCATTGTTGGAACCTGAAGGTTTTTTGCTACATGTTGAAGGAAGGACATGGCATGGAAACCTTCCATGAAGAAGACAGAAGAATGGATATCTGAGAAGGAGGAAAAGTTCACATGACATGAGACCATGAACCTGTAAATCAACCTAAGATGATGGAAACAAAGGTACATATACACATATTTGCATCAAACATTTTTTTGTTGAATTTCCTCGTTTATTGCATGAATGGATAAAGAGGTAGACAAATATTAACTATGTATGGAGAGCTTAAGGACTGAAGGTCTAGGACCAAGAAAAAATAACTCGGTTAATATATTTGGATACCAAGTGGGATAGAGCCATTGAGTTCTGGTTCAACTGAGTTAAGGAAGGGTACATTGTCAATTTTTCTATTGAATGTAGTGAATCTTTTAGTAGTGCTAAAAGAAATATTACATCCATCCCTCCCAGGAGACTATTGGAAGAAATCCCACCGTGGATCAAAATGTTATTCAAATATAAGGGACTGATGTGTATGGAGATTGATAGGATGGCATGGTAAACCCCCCCACATGAAGGGGGGGATACAAATATGGGGAAAGAATATGAGATGAGTTGAAAGAGAGATGAGGGAGTAGGAGATCCTATTAATTTGTTATTCATGAAATTCCTTGCGCAATAGAGGAACAAGATGATGGATCACTTTTCCCAAATCCTTCTGTGGTTTCTGACAACAACATATGCATCTTCATCAAGCAACCACTTTTGAGGCACCACCCCCTTCAAGGTACAATATAATTTTTATATTCCCATATTTGAAGGTTAGATAGATGCAAATTCTTTGGATAAGTGGTTAAATCTACTATAAGGTTATTTCTCCATCCACAATTTTTCCAATAGGGAAAAGGTCACCTCTGTGCCCCTTAAAGAAATCCCCCATGTCAAACATTGGTGGGAGACTTATTGTGAGTATAAATACACAAAGGATTCTAGAATATTTGGGTCTAAGTCCACTTGGGACTCTTTTATAGATGTCGTCAAGGAAAAATATTACCCTTTTGGAAACTATGACGACTAGTACATGAGATGGACCACATTGCATTAGGAGAGGGACCAAACAGTGTCAGAGTTCATAAATAGATGAGTAACCATAGAATAATATCGAAATAAACTTTCAAAACCACACATTTTCACCTATATAACTGAAATTTTATCTAAGTAAGAGTTCATATATGTTTCCTTAAGTTCAGTTCCCGAATCCTCTGATATTGGTTGAAGTGTTGTGTTCTCTAGGGCCATTGACAATGTGCTAGATATTAATCTTAAAAAATGTGAAAAATTTGTGAGGAATATCCTAAATCATATAAATTTGAATTTATGGATCTCAAAAATACCTTTCCAACAGTATAAGGAACACATGAAACATGTATCTAAGTCAAACATTATGGCCAAAATACGAAAGAAAATTTTGTAGGGTACTATCCATGTATCGAGACCAGAAGAAATATTTAGCACCTTTGTATTGGAGCCAAAAGAAAGACAAGCTCTGGTATGTCAACGTTAGAATAAATATTGGGCTCTGGTATGTTGGTGAATATGAATTGTTCCCACCAAAAGTGGGTGTATCGGCGAGAAATGGGTCATCTCCTTCATTGGTGAATTGATGGTTGATGCAAGTTTTAAAGCATTGAAGAATTTATTGCACTGGAGTTAAAATATCATTGGATTGTTGCGATATCATAGCTTACACCATGCTTCCATATCATCGATGTACTGTGTTGTAGCATCCCCAAACTCCCACGCTAGCCCACGTCACTACAACCTCAACGTTTTTTGCTAGGATAATCTTTGCAGTGGTCCAAGCTCACTACTAGACAATACTACTTAAAAATTCCTAGTGTCCAAATACTACTTATAACACTCCCTATTACAAATAGAATGGATTAACTGCACACAACCATAAGGTATTGTTCCCAGACCCGTGTTGAGTCTCTCTCTATAAGTACACTTCTTTTAATACAATTATAGTAGTAGAATAAATGTCACAAATATTTTGTGTGTGTATCCCTTCATAACACATATATATTATTGTGTGCACAATTCTCTACACACATAATACTACTTCATGCACAATCAATCCAATGTTTCACACACATTTCTATCACCTTTGCATGCACAGACTGCTTCACCTAACACTCTGTGATTCATACCATGCCTTACTATCTTCTAATCATACCATATAGTTTAACTTATATGAATACTTAATAACTATCATAATTCTCATGTGAAACAATATAAATAGATTCATCATACATGTAGATAACATGAAACACTTAAAACTATCATGCCCACATATGTCGCAACATACAATAATAAGAAAGAAACACACACACACACACACACACACACACATAAGAAGTAACATTACACATATTTAACCACAATATGAAGATGCAAATTCATACAATAAGATAAAACCATTTAAAATATAACATTAGAGCACACAGTAATTAAACAAGCCCGTGAAGGAAACTTATCTCTTATGAAAATTCACCAATTTCATGGAGGACTTAGACGTTACTCCTATCCATGAACTTCGCCACCCATAATATTGCAGCAACAGGTCACCCCCGAGCTACAGCTTAAATTCCACAGGAAAAAGGGTTCCTATCTCTAGGATATGGTCATATATTTATCAAAAGACTTGGTTCAAGGTGTCTATTGTTGCAACTAGCCTATATTCCCTCATTCCCTACATGCATGTCCCACCCCAGGAATGTGCCCCTTATCTACTTAATAGTCCTTCGGCTACCCCACTTCCCTTCCAAGGCTTCAACAAAAATCCAAACAGGAAGTCTCAAAGCCCTGTATCTAATGCACAGTGCACCAGGGAACAATTCCCAACAAAATCTCACATGGAGAGAATTCTCACAGGCCTGAAAAAACACCTCTTTGGTAGTAAACAAGCCTTCCCACGAACAAGGTTAAGTAATGAAAATAAGTTACAACAAAATATGTATTCCTTCACAGAGGATAAAATATGTTTGAACGATCCAGGAATGAGTGATAATCCCCCGAATTACACTAAGGCCAACAATATATATATTGCATTCCTTCAAATCAACACTTGTCACCTTGAGAAGTAGCTTTAGCCACTTCATGACTTGTTCCCCGCCCTTGGGAACTTAGGATAAATAGATATCTATAAATTAAATTTTTGGAAATATTAATAAAATATTCCCCAGACTTAAGCTTCCCCCTTTTTCCTTTCCAGTGGAGTTTAGCTCCCCATCTCTTTTTCATCTGATTTGAGTCTACAAATAGTGATGTGATTATATCAACAATATTGAGGGTGATTATATTTACAATACAAGTGCATTTGCCTTTTGCATCCAGGCTCACCAGCCTTAAAACAAAACATATATACAAAGGCTCTCTAGCCTCAAAACTACGCACTTAATCCACTGTGCACAAAACTATGGGATGTGTTCACTCTTCCTTTGGTGTGCCATCCTTACACACTTTCATAGGTGCGTGATACACTATTAAATGTGTGTGTTCTTTCTTTGATGCACAATCCTCGCACAATCACCAAACTATGGGATGTGCACACAAAATTGAATCCAACACTTGATACCAATAGCTCACC